>KB667489.1:612590-664828 GCA_000349065.1 Anopheles quadriannulatus | reverse complement strand
GACACTTTAAATCCATTAAAATACATCTGTACCACCACAAATTGCACCACTATTGGTACATTTACCCTACCAGGGAACAGGTTCCATACACAACCAACTTCAAATGATCTTTCCATGCTTTGAATACATCGTGAAGGAGCTCTCTTTCAATTCTCCTCGGATCGTCCATCATTCATGCACCTATTGATGCTTTACTTCTTCTGCATAATGCCCAAAATCCCTATTCATTTCATGTTCTACTAATAGGTTCTTCAAGAGGATCTCATGTTGGGCTTAACCCCTCATCGGTGAAACATTATGCTCATTGGTGAGCATTTTTTTCTTCAAACGTCCATCCATACCCACAAATAAGAACAGCGAAATAAATAAATTCAAACCCTTAGGCATGTGTTGCAAATGACCGGCAGATTCCCTCATTCGCTTCATTTTGTTTGCCTTTTCTTTTTTGCCAACACAACCATACACGGGGGCCCTGCAGCACTTCGCCTGTTTGCAGCATCACTGCGGCAGCACAGCAAACGACGTACGCATAATCAGCATAATCAGCAGCCCAGGGCAGCCCATCGGCAGGGGGGACGGCAGGGGCAACAATACCATCATCATACTTACACTTTATGTCCAGATGGACGGGGTTGCTCTCCCCGTCGCCCTCCCGGTTGCTGCCGACGCATGTGTACTGTCCGGCCCGGTTGCGGCTCACATTCTGCAGCACCAGGCTCTGGTTCGATACGGTAACGCCTTCGGAAGGATTGTTGACCAGCTCCTTGCCCTGCAGGGAAGTGAGAGAGAAAGAGAGAAAGAAAAAAATGATGCAACGCAATGAAAGTAAATGTGTGTGGCGAAATTGTCCCAGCATTGCGAATGTTAGCTACAAAAGCTGCTAGCCCAAAAATTATAAGAATGTCCCATTTTTATTGCACACTGCAAGAGGTCGTCTTTTGCCGATTTTATAACCAAGCAAGTTTTTTTCTATTTCCTTCTGGCAATACTTCTTGGATGTTGCTGGGAAAAAGGAAAAATGACCCGTATGGCCTTGCTCAAGATGAAACATTGTTCAGAAACAAACCTTAGAAAAAAACAACCGTCCCTTCCGGTCACGGAGCATTTCCGCTGTGAGGTTAACAGGGCGACGGAAAAATGTTCCAAACAAAGGACAAACGCCAAAAATAAGGGAAAGACAGAAGGGAACAACAGCACACACAGGGCACCTCCCCTCGACAAAATGCGCCTTTAAGAGTGAAATAATTATGACGACCTTTCGCTTCGAAGCCGTTTAATTTGGTACGCACTTAATCTACATCTTGGCTTGCTTTTGCGTCCCAACCGATCGCTTTCGCTCATTTGCAAAAAGCCAAACTGCGACAGGGAGTCGGTTTCCGTGCCGGCGGCCTCCAGTGGAACCTACCCGTGTCCAACGTTTGCCCAAGATCTGTGCCATGGATAAATTAGTCCCACCCCGGTTAGCTTCATCGTGCCAGGACGTGGAGGGAGACGTTCGTGTACGTTCCTGTCCGAAAAACGATGATTCCAGGGACTATGAATTCATAGCAGTGCCTGTTTCTCCTGTCCTGTCAAACCCGTCGGTGAATGTACGACAACCGTCGCAAGATAGCTCTCTAAATTAATAACATCCAGCGTGGCAATAAAAGAAGATAATTAGTGTTACGCATCACTTTGACCGCTGGCACTTTTTGGTATCTAGCCCACTGGCCGCTCCATTTAGGCCCCATTATTTATCCTATGTGTACGTTTTTTTTGTTGTTGATTCCCATTTCCGTTTTACATGTACTGTTTCGCTTGCAGTCGCTACCACGATTTCAGTGCGAAAGTGTGTAAAGGTCAACTCTCTATACGGTGGAAGGGAAATGAAACGATGTTTGGGCTGACTGTGAAGAGAGCGGGAAAGGCAGCAACTCGCAACAAAAGCATTAGTAGTGGAGGTCATTACCAAAGAGCCATCGTACCATCGTTTTGTGTTTTGGTAGAATCGGCCATGTCCGGCACTGCAAGCGAAAACGCAATTTATCCCACCCGTACGGCCGCACACGAATGGGGCACTGGTTGCTGGATGGGGCAAATTCGTAATAAAACAAACGACATCAGATAATGGCGGGGTGGAGGCGCCTCTACCACACGCTCGAATGTATCATTCTGCCAGACGATCCAGACGTTAGGATGACACATGCAGCATCAGGGTCAGTGGCAAGTGATGACCCTTTTGTAAGGGAGCAGGCGGGGATTTTCCCTCCTGTTGGGTTGTATATGCGAACGCACAGAAGAAAAAAAAACCGGGCAATTTCCTATCATTTTTCCTGCCCTGTCCAGCTACAGTGGTCGTCAGTCTGGCCGCTTGGCACCAGGAGCAGTGTTGAATAAGAGTTGCTTCATCATAAAACATAAGGATTAATTTGTTTTTATGTGTGCCACGGGGTAGCATTTAATTTTTCTTCTCCCCATCCCTTGCATGAGATATTCACCGTGTATCCCTTACAGGTTGTGTTGTATCGCTTGTGTGTGTGTGCTTTTTGTCTCTTATTCTACAATCAGTAGAAGTTACTTGCTGGTTGCCATGCCATGGTCATGCGCTACTATCGGTCACCGGAAACACTTACGTAATGACGCCAGATCACTTTGTACACCCACGGGTTGGATTTGATGTTGCACTCGAAGTACACGTCGACCCCTTCCGGGATGGAGGAGGTGTAGTTGTAGTTCGTACCGTACTCGAGCGTCACCACGGGAACGTCTGCAAATGAAACGGTGCGAAAGAGAGTGAAAGGGTTAGTAGGGTGGACGATAAATACTAGGAAGTGACAGAATAAAAAAAAAAACAGAGGGTTGAAAATAAAGGACTGCTCCTGACAAAAAAGAAACACACAAAAAGTACACACCCAAGCGGAGTTTTTCGAGCGAGGGCGTGATAGTTGTAAAATTAATTAACAAACGAATACGTGGTGACCATTTAAAATGGTTAAAAGGTTGTTTTCGGTGCGGTAGGGGAGTGTTTTTGTTCCTGTACACAAGCAATGGGGAAAATTCCCACACGTCCCGGAGTTGTAGATGGAGGGGGGAGCGATGAAGAGTGTAAAAGGGTTTATAAAAAAGTGCACCGAATTAAGAGTATCCGGAGAGTTGAGCAGCGAGCATGAAAAGAATGTTTATCCGGCATTAAAAATGTGCTTTAGCTGTTGTTTAGCTTTCACGGGCTCGTCGGGTCCTCTCTCCCCGATGGTGAACTTTTGCACAGGGCAGGTAAGAAACTAAGGAAGACATTTGTTTGCGCTAAAGCTTCGAGCGGGTAATGCCACAGCTGAGGATAATTGCATCGTAAGGAAGTGCGATGCATTGTTTTGCGCAATCTGCACAGGGTAGAGTCATTTGTGGGACATCTTTTTGGGGTCTTTTTCTTTTTTCTTTACCTTGCCGTCAAAAGGATTGGTGCGAGTTAAACGATAAAGTGAACATGTTTATTACTAGAAAGCCGGTAGAAAAGTGTGCGTCCACCTGGTCTTTTTTGGATTAGCTCGTGAAAGATGCTTTTTTTGTGTTTTTTGCCTTCCTTTTGCCGTTTGCCTTCCTTTGCTAATTAACGTTTCATATAACTTAAAACGTCACTCATTGCAACGGTGACTAATCACAATGGCGGGTTTAAAGGCGCCCCAAAGTTATATTACAAAACATAGCTGAAAAGACGAACAAAAAGTATATGCTATAAATACAGTAAACTAATTTAATCTGAGTTCCGCAAAACGTGTGCAGCACATCGTACAGCTACTGTGGATGTGTTAAGTAAGCTCTTGCATGATGCTACGATCGCATATTTCGTTCCCTCAATCATTAGTATGCCATCCCACGGATCAGCACCCTACCACTCCCGATAGTGCCACCGGATCGAGGAAAGCAAAATCATCAACCATGCTAGTGAGAGCTCATTTCGTACCAATAGCGGACCCAAACTCATCAATTTCCTTTCCCAAAAAGCTATCACCAAACATCCAAACGGTGACAGCAGAGTGCCACAGAGTGCAGTCTTCAACGGTTAAGCCTGTAGATTGTGGAGCAAGAGCGGGTGGGGTTGATGAGCTGTGGATCATTCTTGATGCGTCCAGCTGTACATGACCACCGGGTCAGAGTACCGTACGATCCTAGGGGCTGTTTCTAAGCGCTGGGTACGGTCCAAGATCAAAGAAGCGCTGAGTAGCTAACAACTTTCCCGAAATTGCTTCTCAAAACCCAAAATTCGATGGAGCTGGTACCTACGCATTGGTTTCTCACTTGCCAGCCTCTCCCCCCATGCCCCGCACATCCGGTGTTGCAGCAACTGCTTTTGGCACGAAGCTACCCGCGTCACCTCAGTGTTGGCCGAGGCCCTTTGAAACGGTGAACGATGAATAACTTTCCAAAGGTCCGAAAAAGTGCCGTGTAGTAAGTTTATATGAGCTTTCATAACGCCGTTGCACGTACGGGTACGGGTGCACTGCGTGTTTGCGTTTGAGCAGAGATTGAAAGATGTTGGGGCATGTGTAGTGGAGAGTTTTCCCAGGGGCGAACCCTAAACGAGAGGGTTTGTCGAGTTTTAATTAATACGAAACACGCCCCAAACAGTTCAACCGTTAAGCAGAGCTGTTGGGGTAGATAATATTTCCTATATGTTTTACCGGTTTAATAAAAACCCCGTACAAAATCGATTGCATATATCACATGGCTTGAACTGTCCATGCACTGCAGCTTCATCGTCTGTGGAAACAAAAAAACAAATTTGTTTCAAGTTCGCCTAGCTATCGACGGGGTGGTGCCTCGCGCATTAGCGCGCTGGCAAGAAAAGTATCGAACCAGACGGCCATGAATAAATCATGAGAAAGTGCCGCTAATGTGCGTCCACTGGTCGGCCACACGGGAGCAAACAACGACGACAGTACAGCGCCCCCCCAGGGCACACAAAGTCCTCGGGATGTTTGATTCCGTTATAAAACCATAAACTTGAATAATAAGCTAAGCCCACTCCCCACTTTCACGCTTAATATCTGTTTTTCTACCGACTTGATGCCGTCCCGGTAACAAGTTTATACACGTAGTATTATTTCTCACTCGGGCAGAGTATGGCGAGGCTCCCGTTAAATGATGCCACATTTACACACACACAACGAGGTACAAGCCATGCCCGGAAGGGGTGGGTGTAAAATAACGAACCACCGGGCAGCCGGATGTAATGAGGTGGGTGGGGCGGGTTGTGCACGGGAGTAGATTTCCTTGCGGCATTTCCTTCAAATGAGATTTTGCACAAGCTGCCATAGTGTGGAATGTGTATGATTTAGGTATTATCCTCAATGCGGGGGCCCGGGCAGGATGGGACCGAGGGCGGACAAAGGATGCCCGCTGGGAAGCGAGAGAGAGAGAAAGAGAGACAGGAGATTTGTTTACTCGGTGTGTATCCTTTCGAATTGTACAGTATTCATCCTTTTTTATAATTAGCACCCGAGCCGTCTGGGACGGTACAGCGAAACGTGGGACGCACATTTCAAATTCCAAGCATGCTGCAGGGCCAAAGAAACGAGAGTCCTCAAGGGCAAAAAGGGGGAGAGAGGAAGGGCAATGTTTAGCTATTTTCCACCCGAAACGCGTGTGCTGTTAGGATTACAGTGAAAAAGAATCTTTTGATATCATGCGCAAGGTACAGGGCACCATGGTGATGGTGAATTGAAGGTTAGTAAATCGTTTTTCAAAACAAGCATTAAACATTGTGAAATTAAGAGTAGTGTCGTTGAAGACATTTTTTTTAAATTAAGTAATATTAGTCAAATTTGCAACGAAAAAAACGCACTCAAAAGTGCGTTGCAAAGTCGTTTTATTAAATCAACCATTTTGTATTTCCAATGTACAAAGTTGAAGCAAAAGATTGTATACTAACAAACGTCAAAGTTACATTGAAAACCCGATTAATCTCGAAAGCAAAAAAGGCACACCATCATGCTGGAACGCATAAAACGTCTGTTACATGGCACGTAACGAATTAGTACAACCTATCAACAGCACCGGACGCAGGCAGACGGAAGCACGATGGAACCGCATCGCAAAACCTTCCAAACAATGAATCCTTCCCGAGAGAGAGAAAGAAAGAGAGAGAGAGAGAGAGAGAGAGAGAGGAGAAAAACGACACAACCCTCTTCCCTGCATAGCAACAAACGATGCCGACGTCGCTGGAATCGGTCTCCTAATGACACCGAGGCGTACTGCGATGACAGACATGACAGTTACACCCGTATACCCGGTCCCGCAACACGAACACCGCCCGGCGTCGATCCGCCAGTACCGCCGGCACCGCCACCAAACCGTGGCACGCTGAGTGACAGCGAGCTCGCTGCTATTTTGCTGGGAAAGTGTCCAATCTGTCCCGGAAGGGTTGAGCAGGAGCAGTGTGCAAACCCACCCCTCATACTCCGGCTGACCGCTACACGCGTGGGAATTTTCCCAACCCTGGCAATCCTACTGTTGAGATGGGTTTTAAAAAAGGGAAACAATCGACCTACAAATGGTCGCAAATTTGATTAAGGTTCCGCAACGCTACACTTCACCGGCACCACCGGGATGGAGCCAAAGCCACACGGTTTTCATCGCGCGCTGCTACCAAGAAGGTCAAGAGATTGAAAAACAGATGTGGGAAGGGTGGCGTTATAATCCCACGGTCCCGGGCAGCGAAAGACGCGATAGACCTTCTTCACCCGTCGAGCTTACCATGGGGCCGTGTTGGGCACGGGGGATGAAAACACGGTTTTCCCTGTGCTACACGCTACACCACCGATGAGATTCAAATGTCCCGGCAATGAGCCAGAAGGGATGGACGCTTTTCCACACCGTACGATAGAGGCGCACAGCGAAAGACACCCGAGCGAGTTTGCCGCTCGTCCCAGGAGGTAGGGCGCACTGTGGTTATGGTATGGGAGTCGCGGTTGTAATGAATTTTTAATTATCTTCATCTACATTCACATGCGGCGATGGGCTCCAGCGGGAGTAAAATTAACGCATCAAACACGGCAACAGACGCGGAACGGAGCGATGAGGGAAGGAAGCCGTTGAGAAGCCGTGTTTGACGTGAAAGCTGTCAACAATGCTGGGACAACACCCCGGACACGACAGTGGCACGACTGTGACGCGGCTACCAAGAATCGGCACAGTGTCACAACCATGCTGGCCTGCGCAATCGGCAGTTCATCGGCGAGCTGTGCGGTTGCGAAACGTCGTGGCTTTCATCAATGTCTAAATGTGTCCCGCCTTGGGGAGAACGGTTGTGAAGGCGATGGCATACCAACACCCCGAGGCGTACTTACGGTAGATGTCAAGCTTCCAGCCATCCTCCTTGCCGGCATCCGGGATGACGGCCATCTCCGCCCGGCACGACAAATATTTGCCCTTATCGTCGATGGTGGGCCGGAAGCTCAGTATCGACACGGTGACGTTTCCGTCCGGATCGGTCTGGAATGGGAGAGAAGCCGGTTCGGCAGGGATTAGAATTACGTATGCATTTTATAATGAGTATGTCAAGTGGGTGATGTTGAAATATCGACATGGAGAGAATGTGAGATAGAAATGGGGAAAAAGAGCAAACGCGATCGAGGCATGAGTCTACGAACTATCACAACCATTTCTGTAAATATGTTTGATTATCTTCGTGCATTAGTAGTAGATTGTGTTTGTATTAAATATTTATTCAATTTGTTCAGTGATGAAAGTGCTGTTGTTTCCTAGGTTACAGGAGCACCAGTTACAACGAAGAAGAATCAATCAAGCCTCAATTACAAGTTGACTTATATTGGCAGTTGCGTCAAGATAAACCATTGTAGGAAAAAGGAGGTAATAGCGGTCTTATTTCATTTTGCAGATAATAATAAAATTAGATTGGAACATACAACACATCTGGTTGTTAAGTGTTCGTTTAGTTTCGCAACCATTTTCTTTTACCCCTTTGATTCAATTCCTTTTGTTAGAGCCACAAACTAGAATTTCTCCAAAAAGCATAAGTATATTGAAGAAGCAAGTCCTTCCTCTTGCTGGTCCTTCACTAACATTTTTCACAAATTATTGCACATTCCAGCGGTAGCAGTGTGGTAAGAGGGACGAGCAAATGTCGTCACTTTTAACGGACACTACCACCACCACTGCCACCAAACCTACCAAAACCATGCGAACCAAGCGAACTCACCCGTCTGCTGGTTTGGATTCGGTGAACAAATTTCACCACACCCAACCAACCAGCTCTCTTCGGCCAAAACTCTTCGGCATTGTTTTCCCTTGCATTCCCTTTGCGCTCCTGCGTGCAAACTGTCACAATGTAATAAATTTCGTATTATTATTGTTATTATTGGGGACGAAATTTGCATACAAATTGCAATTTTCTATCAACACCCCAACGCTGAGCGCGGGAGCTTCGCCCGATTTGTCTCTGTCTCTCCTTTGCTTACCGGCGCTTTGCAGGAAGAGTGCCGCTCTACTGGTGGGAACGAAACCACTAGAAGCAAATGGTACCCCACCATCGAACCGACAGTTCCGTTTACCGTGCTTCGGCTTTCCCCCCCCTCTTTCCCGATCCCACAGCTCGGCTCGTTTCACATTGGCGTGCAATTTTCGCAAAACCGCAGTGATTTTTATACCGTATCTTGCTTATCGTTTCAGCTTTCTTCCGTTGTCATCCCCCGCCACTGTGATACTAGGGCAGGTTATGGTGGGGTGGAGAGGGGTAGTACTACTCGAGCTTCTGCGTGCCCTTTAGTTCGTATGCAACAGCAACGACGTGCAAATGGGTTCAGTTTTCTGCAAAAAAAAATGGAAACGAACTGCCAGCAATGCATGCTCATTTCTCCAACCAACAAGGATGGAGGGTGCTGCGGCCACGTTCAGTTCAGGAAACTGAAACTGAAGAGCGCGGTGACATTCCAGCATAGATGACACAGTTCTGTCGCAGAAAGTGTCACGATAGGGAGGCAACGTTTCGCGTTCCAGCAACGTCAGTGTGGCAAAAGAGCCTCGGGCAACATTACTTTGACGTAGGACATAGGAATGGTTGCTAGGGGTATTGTAAGCGTTGAAGTGGTGGAAGAATGTGATGTAAAGTATAAACAACAAAATGGAGCAGAATTTGTATCAGTTTCAGAGTCAGTCAAGTAAATTTGACAAATTAAAATACAAGTTTCTTCGTTCAACGTATCGCAAAACCAGTGTGAATCATAATTTTGTGTCTGCCAAGCAATCGACAACTGTCCTATACACTTCTTGGATGCATAATTTACCCTTTTTTTCAAGAGTGAATATAAAAGCCTCATGGATAATGTAATGTAAGGATGACAAAGTAACTATAAAATCCTTGGAATAGTATCATCATTTGTCTCAACACAAAAAGGAAAAACAAATCAACAAGCGTTTTCCAGAGCCGGTCCATATCCACACGCCAGAGAAAATATAAAAGCTGAATGCGAACAAAAGGTCACTACAAAGTCCACCGTTACTAGCAACGTTGGTAGTAGCGATACACACAGCCTTTACTTCACCCCAATGCATCCAGCACAACAAGCGGCCACGGACTAATAAAAAGTAAACCAACCCGTGCCACACCATCCGTGTCGGACCCGAGCGGTTTCACGCTGACCGTTGTTGAAACAAAAGGGGTTTGGGAAAGAAAATTGTAAATTGATCATTATTTTTAACCACAGCCACCGAGGCATGAAACTGACACGCGGCCGGAACATTTGCCCTGGCCGCGCAAGGTGTGATGAAATACAATGCAAATTAAAAGCAAAAAACCAAACCAACGTGTTAGAAAGGTACTCGCCCAAAAGGTTCGCACTTTACCAACGCACCCACTCTCATTTACCATCGAGGAGGGCACAATCAAGAGAGAAAGAGAGAGAGAGGGAGAGAAAGAGAGAGAGAGAGAGAGAGAGAGAGAGAGAGACAACAAAAAGGTTAAATGTTACGGGGTGGTTTGGAGTGATGGAGAGGTTGAAAGAATAATTCACTATTCGTTTTGTGTGCGACTGAATGTGGTCAGAAACCAAGAGGTAATAGGTTTGGTTGTTTCGGCATTTCGGCAAATAATACGAGCTTTGAAATTCAATTGAGCGAGCTTTTGAAATGAACATGAACGTTTGACATTGGGGTCCTTCACGATTCTAGTCAATTTTTTGTATGGAATTTGACAGTTTGAGGCTGAAATCATGTAAACACTCCATACAAAACCACACACAACACTAACCTGCGATTTTCAGTCAAGATTATTCTAGCCACAAAGCTAGAATTAGATTCGATTACCTGCTCGAAAAAATGGCAAAACAAGGTGATGTTTACATTTATCCCAAGGTGCATTAAAGAGATCTGGTGATGGAATCCATAATCAAAGTGTATGTAGTCCAGGTGATCTTATAGCATGTTTTTTATAACCAAATTTAAATATCACTTTTTGACTAAATGGGGGAAAACTATTGTTCAAAAAAGCTTTCTGGAGGCTTGACGAATACACAAAACACTCTTAAAATCTTCATTCGGAAGTACACGCTATAAAAATCAGCCTTCTGAATTCATACACTTAGGGATAATCTTACTATAGCTGCTCGAAAACTGTTATACAATGCAAACAGCTGACAGGCTGAAAGTTCAGCCTACGAACTTAAAACGGAAAGAGCCCCATATTTTGAATTGATACCCATTTCCAACATGAAATGTTTCATTATTTTAGGCTGTTCTAGTGGATTTGTTGTAAGCAAATGGTTGATTTCACATGTTACTATGCTATATTTACTATGCAGTGTTATCAATGTGTGTTTCGATTTTAATCACGTTTTATCATTATTTCATTTTAAGTGTTAGTAAACAAAACGCTCCGTTTTTGTAGTTCATCTGTAAGCTTATTTCTGCTAAGCGCAGATAATTGACTTTAGTATCTCTTTAAAGGTAGTTTTGATGACAGCAGGCTTACGCGTGTTTTGCGACGCATGAGCTATCTTTTATCTGACGGTCAAAAGCTGACCATTTCCCCATTACCATCAAAGCTTGCATCCACACTCACCCTTGTTGCACATTTTAATCATTTGCTAAAATAATTGAAAAAACGCACACACCATTAGCTGTCAGATTAATCTGTTTTTGTTTGTTTTTTGTTTTTCAATCACGTTCCACGCACCTCACCACACCTTCACCCCGTTGGCTGTGGTTTAGATGTGGCCGTTCCGAGCCGTAACACTAACTAATGTCACAGCCGGGTGTTTGGTGCAAGGCAACGCAAAAACCTCAACCATATAACCATATTGTAACACAGGCCTCGTACAGCTCTCGCCCAGCATGACAATAAAGTGCGCGTTTTATTGTTACTCTTGCTCCCCCGCTTGCATGTTTAATAATGATGATGTCAAGGGGTGTTCCGGGATTGCAACCGCAAATTTGCTAACCCAAACGTGGCCATCCACGAGACCGAGTGGTGTTAAACAGGGGGGCAGATGCAGCAAAGCGGTGGGGGGCGCAACTAATGGACCAAACTCATCATGATGCATTGTAATCGCAATAAACCAAGTCGCGATCAACGATGTGTGTCAGGCTGACCGGATCGACAAAAAAAACACTGATGAGTCGTGGTTTTCTATGTTGTGTTGGTCGGTTCACTTTGGCTTCCCACCGCAGTTGTGTCTGTACCACATCAAAGGCTACATTTGGCTAGCGGTATTCCTTATCTGCTCTCGTTCGGTTTGAATAGACAATAACGGTATTCGTAGCACGTTGTTCGTGTCATTTGGACATAGATTTATAATGAAAAGCTGAATCCAATTATAGCAAAATGATTGTTTCTATTTTAAAATGTAAATAATACAGGAACCATCTGATATCTAGGTTGTACAGTCGAGTCGAAAGCAGATTGAAAATTGAATGTAATACATTCTTCAATGTTGCGACTTCAATATACGACTAGTGATGGGTGAAGTTGGCAAACATCTACAGTCGACTTCAATACGATACCGAAAATTTCGTACCCAATTTCGGAAATTAGGTCCACTCAGCATTAACCGAAGCCGTTTGGAATTGCCCGAAGTCGTCCGAAGTCGTCGGGAGTCGGAATCATCCGGAGTTGGGCAGAGTCGGTCGGAATCGAAGTCGTCTGGAGTCGTCCAGAGTCGAGCCGGTGACGCCTGGTGCAATGTTTTTGTGGACAGGTAATTCATCTCCGACTCTGACTCCTGTTGACTTCGGTCGACTGAAACTGCTATTTTTAGAAAGAAAGATCTGTAGTGCACGCTCAAAGCAAAAAATGAAAAAAAAAAACCCCTCGAAATAAAATGTGTCCGGCCGACTCCGACTACGGGCGAATCCAAATCTGTCCAACTCTAGCCGACTGCCGAACGACTGTGCCCGACTCCAGACGACCCCGACCTTGGTCGGCTCTGACTCCGGCTGGAATTAGTGGTTTCGAAGTCGTGGGTGCACACCAGCAAGCAAATCAATATCTAATCAAGACATGCTTGCTATGAACTCATATGCTTTATGGCCAAACAACGGAACCAACGGGCTTTATGATTTCAAAGGTCGAAGTGAAGGTAGGATACATTCCCAAAGGGTAATTTAAACTTAGTAGCTCCTTGAGAGAATTTCACTGATTTCATGTACATATTTTAATGAATAGTAAATTGAGAAAACACAACACAAAAGCTGGTAAAACTTAAAAAAATATACACAATGCTTTGCTGGAGTGCTGGATTCATTTGAAACATGAAAGACCTTATAAAAGATGGACACCATCTGCTACTTACCGTTTCATGGTGACCACGCATCTGCGTGCTTCCCTTCCACCAGGTAATGGTTGGAGCTGGGCGCGAACCGAGCACTTCGCACTGCAGATCATACGTGTGGTTAGCCGACAGGGGTCGGTTTTTACCCTGTAACCGTACCGACAGCGGTCGCACTGGAAATAATGAGAATAATGGGAAAGTGTGTTACAGAATCATACTAAACGCATTTAAAACTAATATTATACGCAGATGGCGTAATCGGTTCGGCTGGGGTGATTTTAGAGATAGTGGGGATTCCTGCTGTCGTCCGAGTAAACCGATCCCATTAATCCAAACGAACACTCACAGCCCGAACACGTGTTTCCCCCCAGTGAATACGTCTGTGCGTCATAGCGTGGTGGTTGTTTCGGTGTACGACTTCAAACGCTATCCCTTCTCGGTTGAGCCTTTAGATGTTTTGGATACATCTTCTTACCAGCATTTCTTCGAAATCACATCACATACACACACACACACACACACACACACACACACACGATGAACCATCTGCATTGCGCACGGACATTCCAGAGCTGATCAAAAGATCAACTTACCGGGTAAGCGGGCAAGAGGTCATCCCGGTGCAGCTCACCGGAACATAAGAGGAACCTACACGAAAATCCCGTAGATAATACTCGCAAAGAACCGACTCGCTGCGTAAAAGGGAACCTCAAACCGTAACGCAATCGATGAGTCCGCCTGTCCGTGCACAATCTGTCCTGAGAGATCTCCAATTGGGCAACCGGCGAGTGTGCTGATGTGCATTGACATGGATATTAGATGAGCAAGGGGACTTTAGCACGGTATTAATGTATTAGCTCGCTGGCAGAGTGGCTGTGCTGGAATGCTCTTATCGTTGTATCTGTTCGCCTATCGGACCGTATCGCGTTTGGGATCAATTTCAGCAACGATTAGGCTGAACCGGTGTTGCGGTTCGGTACTTAGAGATTAGTGGTATGCGACATTACTGCGACTTGTGTGGCCCGAACTCGAACCGAGCTTGAAGCTGCTTAAACAGGAATTAAATTCACGCCCATCGTGTTAGCCCAATGATGGAAACAATTTATCATCATTTAGCTACCACCAGCTACCAGCAACACATGCAGCTCTTACATACACCGCCATTTTCCTCCGCCGTCGCAAGCGAACGAACGATATTGTTTCGATTATTTAAACTTTAACCAGCGCGGGCCCAATCTCGCAAATGGGTTTGCGAATTAAAACTCTGCCACGATGAGGTGTTCACCCAGCTCGAAAAAAACGGCAACGGCGAATAATTAATTCATTGTGGGCGTGTCGAAATATGCTGACATTTATCGTTTCACACTTTTGCACCATTTTGCCAAATTGGGTGCAGGGGGCCGAGTGAGCGTGCGTGCATGCATAATGCGTGGCGCGATTCATGCGTGTCCGAAGCAGTGGGGACCAACCTTTAAGCTTAAACTGTGCCAACTGGTTGGGTTGAAATCGGCTGAACCCGAGCAATAATGGGTGGAAAAGTAGGGAAAAAATAAACTCCCGCCAAGTCCATTTGGTGTGTAAAATACACCCATCAGTTTTCATTTTTAATGCACTTTGAGTGGAAGCACACACATACACAGGAACCGGTCGATTGAAAACATAATGGAAACAGTGTGCCTTTATAGAAGTTTGAGATGGATAAATATAATGGGGAGAGAGGGAGAGAGAAAAAAAACGACCAGATCCATCAAATGAACAGAACACAGGCGGCAATCGTCCATCAAATACGGTGGGATGTGCTTGCTTCTTTGATGGGAATAAAACTTTTCCTGCGTCAGCGGCGTATCCTGTCCAGCACGGATAGCACGGGCGCTACATTGTGTACGATTTGCCACAATCGCTCCATAGAGCGACATTGTATTATTTCTCCATTGTGTTACCCTCAAACCACTCAAATCCCGGTGCTCGAAACGAAAAGGCGAGTCATTGAAGCGCCACCGTACTCCTCCACCCTCGAAAGCCGTCTCCGTATTACCTTCCCAAACGGGGCACACTGCCGGCGACGACGACGACGACGGCGGCGGATGATGATGTTGATGATGATGAAAGAAAACTTTGATGCTTCTGAAAATTTTATTTAATAAAAGCGTAAAATCTCAGCGGGAAGTTCGCTTTCAGAGTCAATTAAATTATCAATTTTCCAACCGTGCTGCTGCTGCTGCTGCCGCCGCACGCTGCCTGCCCACTTTGCGGACGGATATGAGGCCGGAAAATGTGTTGATGCCACCGAAATCAAGGGCGTTGTTGCAGGCGGGCCAGCGGGATCAGCGGGTGGCGTGGCGCACGGTTATTGGAAAAGCTATACCGATAGAAATCCGACCTGAAGAGGAGAGGAAGCATCTAGCAATCCTCCCCGCCCGGTGGCGTTCCCTGGGGGGCAGCACATAATCCATGTTTGCCAACTTCACGCCCCAACCATTTCGGCAAGCAAATCGTCGTAGACGCGGCGCCAAATGATGATGGGACATAAAAAAAAGAAGGGAGCAGCACATCGAGCTGCCAGTTTCGGTGCTCCGCTCGGGATATCGGGACCGGCTCGGTGGCGCCGAGATCGATGCAAACCACTCCACCAGAGAGGGCCGCGGAAGGGGGCAGAAAGTGATATCGCTTTTAATGCTATTAGCCTCCACACAAACGGATTGAATGGTTTTTTAAGGGGGGCGTAGAGCGGGAAAGTGAGGGAGAGCAAAATCTGTGAAAGACGAGTAAGGATTTTGAAAGCATAATTTTTATACCCTTGATGTTATTTCTCCGTCCCTCTCTCTTTCTCTCTAATTCACTCTGTTTCTTCCACAAACTCCATCCCATCGTATCCGGTGCTAGCGTCTGCACTTATTAGTGTCATCATCCGGCGATTGAGGAAGGATCGATTTTGTGGTAATAATATTAGAGCAGCTCCGTAGAGCCGTGGACCGCGAGTCCGCTGTCGCACTTAGTGTGAATGATTAATTTCAATTTAACTTCGTTTGGGATTCTTTTTTTACGAATTGTGAAACGCTTACGGAAATTAAGCGCTGCAACGACACGTGGCAGAGTTAATTGTGGCACTGGCAAACGATACGTCATTATAATCACACCATGGCTAATCGAACGTTCCAGCAAAGTGTGACCCGTCGGGTTTGCACTACCTGTAGCGTGGGTTCGGAAACTTATTAATTAACGCCTACCCGCTCCATTTGCTGGTCCGTTGCCTTTGAGCATTTGTTTGTGGCAGCCCATGCCACCACCACCATCGCCACTGACAATTGTGCGGAAATGGGAAATAAAGTTCGGCTCAAAGTGGCTTTTTCACAAAGAAAAAGCTCGTTGGCTGGCGGGCGAATATTCAACCGCAACACACCGCAGGGTTCATTTGAAGTTTGGACGTTTGCTGGCTTTCGTGAGGTTTGCTTTGTTTAGAGCGTTGGTTTTCTCCAGAGGCCTGGCAGTTTGATTCGATGCGAAGATATTCCGGCTTCTTAGGGTGTGGGGTGTATTTGCCTCAGTGTTATTCACAGTCAATTAATCAGACAGTTTATGTTGGTGATGAAAATGTTCGTGCCGGTAAGTTCAATTGTTGGGGCAGTAGCACAAAGGAGCGTTATAGAAACGATCGAAGCATGGCAAAAGAATGACACTGACGTGTGTTGACGTGTAGTGTTGAAATGTTTTCTAAATTACTATAATAATACAAATTTTGTAAATAATTACTGAACATTGATCTAGAGGCATTTCAAATTTAGTAAAAAAAAAGAATACGCTGCATAGTTGAGGAACAATTACTTTATACAAATCTTATTCCACATATCTTTCGAATTTTACGACAAAAATAAAACATTGAAAATTAGAAAAGAGCGCTCCTAGTAAAAGTTTGTTTGTGACAAGCTATAACGGGCGTGCATAGAACAGAACAACATGTTTTGAACGTGTTGCATCCAACAGTTTTACATGCATATTTTTACAGCACACATGCATACTATGGCTCGGTCGGAAATACAGCGTTATTGTAATCGAATAAAAAGATGCTTCCAATTGCGCTCACAGCAAAACTGATGGTACCCCCTCCCGAGATAGATGCACGCTGATGAAAAACCACACTCCATGTGGCTTGTTACTGGTGCAATTTGTCCACTGCACTGCACAATGCCTTTCCCATACTGAGTTAACGTATCACACAAACACACACACACGAACATGGCTGGACCCCGCATGATTAGATTTACGACGAAGGTAGGAGTTTTTACGATGTGGGGGACAAAAAAAAACTCACGCAAACTAAAAACCAGCTGTGCGCTTTCAACAGCAAAACAACGGCATTCCCGTGCACCTTCCCGGATACAGGCTCCTCAACCTCAACCCGCATTCACCAACATGTGCCGTTGTAGTCCCGTTTGCCGGGAGAATATTTTTCTCAGTCGTCGGTGAAGAAATGACAAATTTCCCTCCCAGCGGGGGAGGCAAAACAACCCAGCAAACTGTAATTGAATTCCACCCGTCGTCAGCATTCGTCGGTCCGGACCGACTCCGGTATTGCATCGCCGCCATCGATCGGGACGGGTGTGCTCGGGGGGGAAACAGTGGGTGAGAGTTATCCACTCGATCGCTCCATGGTCGTACATAGTCTAGCAAGTGTGTGTGTTTTTTAGATCTCCTGCAGCACAAATCATCAAATATCAGCAAATAGAAAAGAAAAAGGGACAAACCAAAAATAGATAAAGCATCAAAATTGCAACAGCATCGCAAAAAAAAAAACATGCTTAATCTATTCCAATCTCCCCCACGGGGTTGTTTGTGGTTGGACGTTGGAGGTCAAGCACTAAAACTACATCATTTCATACAACCATTCCTACGAGTCATGCAACACGTATACACATCGACTCACCATGCCGAATGCGGCTCGTACGTACGTATCAGCACAAAGTGCATCTATGCAGCACTTCTCATAGGATGCAAACAAAATTCGAAAAAAAAAAACACGAAAAAGAAAGGCATTGGGACATGGCAGGCAGTATTCATGGTTCCGTGATACCCCCGGGCACTTGCAAAAGTCGAAGCGCAATCGAATTGAAGATGAATTTTTAAGTGATAGTCCATTAGTCTTCACTTTAGCTCCTCTCGTTCCCGTAGCAAAACTGTGGCGAGCGTGGGACTCGGACCTGATAATCGGATTTGCTGTGGTAACGAAGAAAGGACAGGTAAGGACATTTGATGATGTAGCTTTTTTATTGCTAAAGCTCTGAACTGTAGATGTGTGTTTGTGTGTGTGTTTTTTTTGCAATACCCGCGGCGATTATTTGCGAATATCCATTTTGGGACGTTTCAATCGTTTGAAGGGACAACTGTAATGTAAACTTCAGTATCAGGGACGATACTAATCGTTTGTATTGTTGTTCCTAATAGGGATTGAGCATCTTGAGGAAAAAGAAAGAATAGAGAGGCAAGAGCTGATTAGTCGATAAGCTTATTAACGACATGAGTAAGTAACTTGTTTCTGTTGCTTGTTTCTTCAAGCCTGGGTTACAGTTCCAGTGAAATTGAACGTAAAATTTGGGGGTTTTCTGCTTTATTCCATTAAACATTCATCAGAATATGGCTTATCGTACACAAAAAGAAAGGATATTCAATTTTCCAACTATTTCGGCTATAACACATATTGAATTCATAAAACAAATGCATTTTCTTGTGATTACCCGCATTGTTCACGGTGAAAAAATAATAGTCAGCTGGGAATCGCAAGGAAATACATTCAATTCATCATTTTAATATTATATGTATTTCTTTTTTTTTTAAACTTCAATTCAGAATTTTTTTTTTCAATTATGGTAAAGTTTCTTACAGTATTTTTTCTACATATCCTACCCAAACGAAAAAAAACCCATTGCTGATTGTGTCATTTTTATACCTGTCAATAGCCCCCAAAATTCAGTTACCCAAAGAATCCCTCTGTACATTATCCAATCGTTTGTCCAATTTGTCTCCACCAAGCATTAAAACTGACCCGTTAAGTACATTACTGCATCTGGACCGAATTCAGCGAGTACCGAAACAAGCTCCGGCCAAGCTCAAGTGGAGCGAGCATTTTTGTACCAGCAAACCAATGATAAATGACCGGGTGCGAGTTGTACCCGTCGTTCGGTGCCGGTGATTCATTGGGCAAGCAATCACACCGCTTCCCACCCACCGGCAAAGGATCAAAAACACTCCCATTTCCTGTTGCGCACTCGAGACGGTCATTGTGCAGGCGAGCTACCGCCGGTCAATATGCTGGCCGTATTCGGTACCGTGACAGCGATACACCCCGTTTCTTATCCCCGGGAAGTATCAACGGTCCGTAACATCGCCACCGGAAACCGAGCCGCATAAAGCATTCGAACGGGGAGGAGCTAGGGGAAGGGTACCACATTGTACTGCTTCCGCGCGTACATGCGCCGGTGAGCATGAGCGGTTCGTGGGCTTCCCTTTTTACCAATGATACGTTTTTCTTACCATTGCTTGGAACGAAACGATCCGCCAACGTTTACCGGACGGCAAAAAGAAGTGGTTTTTATTTCACAATTCAATCCTTTTCTCACCCGGACACAACCCGGTCACAACCGGGCACCGAGGGATGGGTGACAATGCACCAGCACAAAAGCACACGACAGTGGCAACGAGACAACTGTCCTACCGGGGGGGGGGGGGGGTGGTCGGCACAGGTACAGGTGGTCGGTGGTGGTTTTTCTTTCGGGGTCGATTGTTAGCTAGGGTGATAAATCACCTTTGGTTCACCTGCTGCCCGGTGTACGGTGTCAGAGTTTGGTTAGTTTGCTTACTGGAGCGGCTGGAGCGGTGGCGTGTAAAGACTGTAAAACCCGAAACAGACACCGAAACAAAACCACACGCGCGCACAGTTCACTCTTCTTTTCTTGCTATATGCAACCACTGTTGGCGAAGGTGATCCAGGTGAATAATGGGATGTTTAATTCTTCGGTAGCGTTTCCTTCGCTTGGTGCAAAGCTTTAGAATTTAGTCCAATGTTTACAGTTGACTGAGTTTTTACTTACAATTCATATCGAGCGTTATCGAAGCTGATATGGGATTCGTTACGTTGTTGTTTGCTGCCTGACAGGTGAAGACAGATTTCAGATGCTTCCGCTCAAGGCGATGCAGTACGAGCGTATTTTTCACTCGCTTGTCCGACAGGACGACGGAGGTATTGTTGATCACCTTGTTCTCGTACCACCATTGCACTTTTGGTAGCGGACGACCTGAGGGATGAGATAGAATAATATCAGTAACAAGTTCCTTTGAAACCAATCTTAGAGAGTTATTTTTTTAACGGGTAAAATGAATATGAAGTCAGTAAAATATGGATAGATTGAAATTTGAATTTGATTGCTGAGCTCTTTGATTATTTATCATCAGTGGACATCAAGCGGAGATCTAAACAAAATCAAAATCCACTTGATCCGTCAATAGCTTTGATCATCAAGCTAGACAACGCCATCAACACATTCTGAAATAGCTTCACCCATGATGTACAGATCAAACACAGGTCCGGTGCAGCAACATTAACGTCAAATCAAATCAAATCAAAAGCTGTCCAAAATGGACAGCCTATCATCCTCGCTCAACCAACTTACCTCCCGTCGAGATGCAGGTAATGTTGATCGTTGCACCCTCGTTGTACGGTCCCAGTATGTAGTGGCGTATGTGTGATCCTTTCTCGTCCACTATCAGCAGCTTTTCCGGAGGCACTGGTGAGCAGTTGAAGCAGTGGCATGAAGAAAGCGGAGAAAGTTAGTTAGACAGTAATGGTGACAAAATTACGTTTCCGATTACGTTGCCCACCGTCACAAAGCACACGAATATATATTTTCTAAAATTGAATTGATGCCGTTTCTGTTGGCCGAGCGTTTGCTTTAATGAATACACGAAGGGAAAACACTTCATCCCGACACGCAATCCTGCACGGTAGCATTTTGTTGCGAAGACACATTTCTCCAGCAACATAGAGGAATGAGAAAGGAGTCCATTAAATTCACCAACCCACCATCAATTTCCTTCACACTGAGGAAAAATATTGCTCTAGGAAAAGGAAAACTTTCCCGTGGCCCTTTTATCACACATCCTTGCCCTTTCGCCCATTTGCCATGAAATAATTGTGCAGACAGACTTAAAGCTCACTGCAACATGGCCGCCGGATCGTGGTTCAGTTCACACGATCTTACCGGCACTGTTGTTGTTGCAGCGTTGTTTGTGCGGGGAGCTGAGCTTGGGCTGCATGTCTTCTCAAACCTCAAGCTTCTGCCGACCGCAGATAAGGCCAGTCTGCCGTTGCTGGGCGGAACATTTCGGTGACGGTTGGCAGCAATAAATTTACACCACTGCGTGACAAACCTACCCCCGTACCGCACCAGCAACTCTCCGAAAGGTGAACTGCACGATGCCACAACCGCAGCAGTTTGTAGTTTGTGTAGAAATGAAGCAGTTATTTAATGTAAAGTGAGTACGCAAACGGATGAAATGGGTGATGAGCAATGCGCTCTACGGGTTGGCAGTCGGGCATCGGGTGACTTGCTGCTACTGTCCTAGCAAACAAACTGATCTCGGTCTGTTTTACACTAAATTAAATGAGTGTTTTAGGGAAGGATTAAAAAAAAGAGCAGCTATCAACTTGTCACAAAATGCAACCAATGTTTAATGTTTCAAGTCCTATGCAGCTGTTACAGAGAGCAGGAAAGGAATGTGATAAGCTGTATACGTTTTTGTGCTTGTTAGATTATTTATTATGATAAAAACATTAAATTATTGGTAATTCTGTACAGCATTGTTCAATTTATCATCTTTTATGTTTAAATCCTTTTCTGTGTAAGGTACATAACTTATATCTTGCTATAAAACATCAAGTACCACCATACGTACTCTTTTTAAAACATCTTTAGAAACATTTTTTTAAACACTTCCCAAACATCCCTTTTCTAAAGCTTACTTTTAGAATCGATTTGTTTAGTTTTTAGTGAATCATACTCTAATATATTCCCTTACCTGCATCGTTCTCAGCGCCAAAACACATAGTATACCACTCGAACGGTATTCATGTGCTTCATGCTGCCTCCGAATGCTGGCGCTTCGCCCATCCAAACTTGTGACATCCAATCCGATGCAGCTGTGCATCATCTGGACAGCATATTAACGATGGTATTACACAAACTTCGGCCCGTTTCGCATGCGACAGGCAGGCGGAGATTAAGGAATGCACTTGAAAGCTATCACCGAAGCCGTCCGGCAGAGTAGCATTTGCAGGCAGTAGAGTTAAAATTTTCCATCAATATTCTACCCATGGCAGACATGTTAAACTTTTCGATTCCTCGGCACGTTACGTGCCAGGCAGCAAGTGAGTGAGCAAGGGCGAAAGCACAAGATTGCTGCAGCAGTAGCAGCAGCAGCAGCTCGTGAACCATATGCAAACTTTCCCAAAGAGGAAAGCGAACAGCTAAGCGAACGTGTGCGTCAAAGTCATGACGTAAGAGAAAATAAATTCAATGAAATAATTGAATAAATCAAACATGCAGAGCGTTCTATCGGGTGGGACTTTATCGTTTCGCAACCCGTTCCAAACCCGTACCTGCAAGCAAATGCTTCGGTTTATGGAATTAGATATTAGCATTTCTCAGCATCATTTGACAGTGTTGGCTAGCGGAGAAACACTAACCCCCCTAATCAATGTTCAAATACTTTAATTTTAAATACACTCCCCTCTGCATTAAACTGCAGCCAGTGCTATTGCAGCACGTATCCTGTTTGATTGAACGATGCAAGCTGGTATTGAGATATATGAAACATTCCCCATCGAAGAATGAAAGCTTTCACCGACCGGGAAGCGCCACCATCGACGAAGAAACGAAAGAGACAAAAGCTCTTTTGCTATACTTAGAGTGGATTTTTTTTGCGTACTATTTTCAAACTCAACGCCACTCAAAACTGAAACTGAGGCAATTTTAAATAAGCATTCTCATCACTTACCAAAACTCAGTTGAGCGTACAACTTTGCCCTGGTTAGCTTCTAGTGGGATCTTGCTAACTCTCTCACCACCCGACCGAGTCCGGCACTGTTGACTTAATTGAATATACCATTTGGTACTTGCACTGAATCGACAATATTTTCGGTTCCGAAGTGGAATGCATCGGTTGGCAGATCGTTTTTTTTTTTTAAGAAACTGGTCTTCCCTCCATTCGGTTGAACACGGCACAGCAGAAAACGGTAACGGTTGCACTGAAGCCGAAACTAAACGAGCGCAAACGATGACTGTAACTTCTTCAGCCTCTTTCCTGCTGCAGTGCTGCTGTATTTTTTTCCCCAAATCTCAAACCCTGCTGTTGAAGGACACTTAAGAACAGTGGTGCATTTTGCAAAGGCGCGTAACATTCCGCCGTAACAGATGCACCGAGGAATGCATTCTTGTCCATCGCTTTCGACAGACAAATAAAAAAAAAAATGGCAGGGTCAAGGCTTCACCAAAGCGACAAAAACGAAGGACAACTTTTCATACACGCTCCCAAAAATATGCTCGACTTCTTCTCGCACTGCTCGAAGGTTTCCCTTTTTTGTCAACCCGTCTGCAATGGTTAGCATAAACCTGGAAGCTTGATTTATGTTGCATCTTTTCGAGCCGCTCCCTGGCGAAATGGCGATGCTTTTCACGTTTTTGGTTGCATGTGCATTTCGGGATGTGCATCAGTTCCAGTGGCCCTCCTTTCACCGAGTGGCTCGGGCTGGAAATCATTGCCGATGCATACTGCGAACACAAAAACGAGAGCGGTTCCCCTTTTTTTACCACCAACAGCATTCTGTGACGGTGCGCTCTATGCGCTTCACCTGGCCGGTGCAATCCATACTGAATGGTACTTCAAAAAACAAGTTCTGAAAGCAGAAAACGGAACAAATCGAGAGACAGGAAGCATGAAGGTAACATTACAACCAACCCAGTGCGGGATGCGTTCGGGTATCCTTTACTGGTAGCTTCAATGGTTGGGTACCAAGCTGGGTAAAAGTTGCACCACCGGTGGGATGTTCCGGAGGAATAAAAGGTAAAAGTTTCCATTATCACCGTATGACAAATTGGGCAGCTTTGCGCTCAAACGGGCAGACGCAGCTTTGAAGCATTTGTCAAGCACTGTCATTGACGGATTATTTAACGAGCTTTCGTTTTGTTTTTAGGGCACCGGGTGCATTTGCGTGCGCGTTAAAAGTTGCCACCGTGCGATTCTGCACCATTGTCGGAAGCGATTCGCGGCCCGACTTACCTATGACAGTCAGCTGGACGCGCGTATTACGCGTGGGACTTTTGTGAAAGTCCACCCGGCACCGGTAGATCCCGCTGTCGGTCGGTTTCGTCTGCAGGATCTCCAGCATGGCCGGCGTTCGGTTCGGGTAGAAGTTGGTCCGCCCGTCGAACGATGAGTTGGAGCTGCGGTGCGATCCTTCCCGTACGTCACGGGCATCAAATCTGTAAAAAAAAATGAAAGCGAATGAAACGAATAGTTTATGTGTGTGCGTGTGTGTGTGTGCAAATTAATGTGATAAAGCTGATGCAGAAAGTTCAAAAGCAATCATGGGTTTTATAAAGACATGGCAATGGAAACACTAGCCTGTATTATATTTAGCTACGCTGCAAACGCTGATGAACGGCAACCAATTGAAGGCGAACAATCACCGGCGGCATCAAAAGCTCCAAAATTGTGTGCGATTACTTTGAAGTTATGCACGGTAAAAAGTTACTTGTACCATAGTTAGTATTCATGAAACCGTACAAGTGGATAGCAATCAACTGAAAAAGCACGTTTCATCACTTACAGCTACGAAAAAGTGGTTCGGAAGCGGCGGCGAGCGACTGTGTCGGATTGTGGTGGTGGTTTCCATTCAAGAGAAATAAGAACCACTCGAAAGAAAAGAAAGAAAAACACCCAACTGTAACTGTAATAGGAAAATAAAAATAGACAACCCAGCCAACTGTATCTACTGGGAAATGCTGATTAGAACGTATATGGAATCCACCGGAACGTTAAAAACATCACACTAAAAAGACCCCCCCAGAACCCTCCACACCACACTGACGTACCATTCAGGAGCCCGCACTTCGGTGAATTACTTTCCCATTAAAACTTAATCAAAAACACAAATTGAAAATAATGAAAACCACGCTTCGGGTGTAATGCCTGGAAGGGAAAATGTGAAAGCCACCTAGGGGAAGAGTGGGAGAGTGTACGTACCGTAAAGTGGTGCTAAGAAGAACACCCAAGGAATGTGTAATGGTTGTAATATTTCCGCGAACTTTCACCAAAAATCGCATCACGCCCACGGTCCCGTGTCAATCCAAGGTGTGTGTGGGTATGTGTGTGTAATGTGGCTTATCGGCAGGGCAGGTTCTTTGTCAAACGCTTACGCACTCCATCACCCCTCGCCCAATGAGCAACGGGAAGGGTCGCCCCCAACTCCCGCCGAAAACGACACATCTTACTCGTGCTTATCGCTGCTTTAGTGAAGGAAGGAGAAGAGCACAGCTATGGCTTTGAGTACGAAATTATGAGAGAGATTACGTTTCGGACATACGCTCGTTTATCATGTAAAGGTGCAGCCAGCTCAAGTGAAGCTACCGAAGGCCAGGGAAGCAGAAACGAACGGCCAGTAATGACGCTTGTCTGCCACAATTTGGATCTTAATGATGTTCTGGGAGCTTTTTAAAAATGACTTCAAGGGTATGGTTGATTTTTTTTTTCGCGGATCGATCTGTTTTCTCCTTAAACATGTGGAGTTTTTTTATTATGTTTCTCATTTAGTGATGCAGTAATTCGGATTTTTTTGAGGCAGCTCTCGAGCTTCAAGCAGGAAGGTTAATCTCAAAGGTTTGACACAAGTTAGAAGAGAAAGCAACATTATTGCACAAACAAGGCAAACATTTGCCAGGCAGAGTGGATGCAATTTGTGTCTATCAAATCTCAGCTTTTATGTTAAAAGTGCACTTAGAGGTGCATAAGGGTCCGCCGCACTGTCAAACAGTCGCACTGTCAAAAGTTGGTAGAGAAAGAGTGTAATCTTGCACTAACGTCGATGGGGGATATTGCTGTTTGGTCAACCGAGTTGGACAGAGCCAGAGAAACACTAGAATACGAGTGATCCGCGTGTTTGAAACTAGTGAATTGATTTCGACATCAGTTTAAGCTTTATTTATAACGGAGATGCGGTGAAAGTTGTCGCACATTTAGCAACCAGATGTTTGTCAAATGGGGGCTTTCGCTGAGTTTCCTAGATTTAGGGAAGCTTCCAATTTCTTTCCTATATATGGATTCAGAGTAAAAAAATGTGTAACATATACTGTGTATTGATGAAATAACAATGTAGCTTTTCTAAAAAAAAGACTTTGTGCCATCCTTTTCTTGTGATGTGTTGGTTCCAGTTCATAGAAGTGGCACCAGGACACGTTACCGAGCGCATTAATAAAAGGTAGAACAAGGAACGTTTAAGCTTACACTAAGCTTTAACAATTCTTGCTATTTTACATTGCTGGGATGGATTCTAGCAAATACTTCCATATCCGAGAACTTTTCATCCAGTGCAAAGGATATTTCAAAATCAATTGATTTGATCACATGAATATGTCACGATTGCATGATTTGTCAAACCGCATGCCTTGGTTCACATTGAAGATTGGTTCACATTGAACCCATTCAACCAAAGGACCTCGAATATCTACGACGCATAACCGTCAGATCCCAGTAAATTTCTGCTGCTGGAGTGGAAGTAGACAACCTCACACCATTCACCGTGCTGAAACGGTTGGTTTTTCGTTTGTACATTTCTCATCATCTATTTTTTGTCCCTCCCCAGTTATGCTTCCTGTGCAACGACCAGAAAATCGGATAAAAATGAATTTAAATCCTTTCCGCAGGGTGGAAAATGGCATCCGTACAGAGGCAAAACATACTAGCCCGGTACTTTGCGCAACATCCGTAAACCGCTTGCCGCTGGCTTGGGTGACCTTATTGGCTGTAGGTGATGTTTGAGTCCTGTGAAGGGGCGAAGGGTGGTCGGTTCTATGGTTCCATAGAAAAATATGGAAAAAATAAATAAATATCAAAATCCCTCCAAACAAATCCTGATCTCCAGCGCCAGTGGGCGGGCAACTCCTCTATCTCGGTAGACCCAAATAGTCTGCACGGTTCAAAACTCGGCGCGGAGGCTAGATAGCAACGGCAAGATAAGCTTGCTTTTATGACACCGTATCCGTTTAGCGCTATTCATCTACGGATGGTTGTGGTTTTTCTCAAAAGCAGCTACTGTAGAAAATGTCTTCATTGTCACTGTTTTGGTCTTCTTATGCTAAGGTTTATTAAATACAGTTGTGTTTAAATAAATTGTTCATACAATGAATGTGGAGATCATACGAATGTCGGAACATTTACAAAGTAATAATTCTTCACATAAACTATATTTAAGATAAAGATGGAAATTATTTTATATTTTTATTTGAAAAATGTTTTCAGCTTTACTACTTTTTATTGGCATTGGTGGCTAAGAGCAACACAGAGAAGTTCAATGGAAAGAACACAACAAAGCACATCGACTCTTATCTGCTCTCCAGGAAATGTGCTAGGAACGCTCATATTTTCCCCATGGGCTTAAGCACGGGGAAGCGGGCCTTATTTGGGCTGGTGGCCTTCCTAGTGCCACCGTACCCCACAAACCCATCCACACACGATCACCATTATGTTGCAGTGTAGCCCAAAGGCGACCGATATAATTTCATTCTTCTGGGTTTCCTTTGGTTTTGTTTCTGACCAACCCTTGCCCATCCTTTCTTCGCGCTCAGTTTACTGCCGCCCAGCAGCGAAGGGTCGAGTGAGGTCAGTGCGGAGGGTTTTGCCCACCGAAAACCGACCGGCGACAGGCCACACTCGGTGTACGCCGTGCGGTGCGCGACTGCCAAGCGGAAACCGGACGTAGCATGAACAAACTGAAGGAAGCAAATAAAAAATTATCGTTATTTATTTATTATTTCTGCTTCACTGCTGCTGAACGGGTGATTGTGTGGCGAGGCGGGTATATAAGAGGCGATTTCCCACGGGCAAAGATTGGTCCCTTGGCGAGTGTCCGGCTCGGGCCACTTCACATCATGAACGGCTTTCGGGGAGCTGGGTGTTCTGGCTCATGCCTAAACCATCGGTCCCCTGCATCCCATCGGTTGACGGAAATGAAATCGATCGACAAAAAAAATATACACACACAAAGACAGCAGGGCAACATTACGCGGACACAGACAGACGGTGCTTTCCGTTATCCGATCGTACAGAAAATTGCTAGAAAACAATCCGGATTGTGCGCCTGTCCAGTTACGAACAGTACCTAGTTCACGGGGACGGGCAGATGATACTTGATGCGGAAAAGTACCGGAAATGAGAACAACAATAAAGCGGGAGTGATTTCAGAAAGATAATACAGCTTGCCAACGTCAAGCTTTTCGAATTGTTCTACCGAAATAGAAATGAAAATAGCGTACAGTGTAGCCACATTCGCTATTGCTTAGGCAGAGTTGAAAAGCAAACGAATTTGTAGAAGAATGTTTTGCTAACCGTTATCAAATGTTTTCTAATGAATTTAATCGTTTTTTTATAAAGTAGTTACTGTTTATGCTACCATTCTATCCAATATATGGCATAGGAACGACTTGAACGTAATACATCTAACTAACAAGTGAAAATAACAATCTTCGTGTCGTGTAAAGCGCAACACCACTCGCCATGCTTAATCGGATAGACGTTCCTAGAAAACCACAGTCCGCCCGACCAATAAGCAGCACTTTTGTCACCCTTAATTAAGACACTAACGTGACTAGCAACGGCAAGCTGTAAACAATTTATTGCCACTCCTTCGAAACCAGGTGACAGGGGTGTTGCACCCACAGCAACACAGTAGTGCCGCAGCACCGTGCAGCCGAACAGTGTGCTGCCGGTAGCACTTTACTTACGTGTAGAACGGGATCGTCTGGGCGCCCTTGTACCAGATCACCAGTATCGCCCGGTCACCGCTAATTGGCGACGTGATGTTGCACTCCAGCTGGCCCACCGTACCCTGGACTGCTTCGGAAAGATGCAGCGGCGCTGGAATGATTAGCAAAGAAAAGAAGAAAAAAACACAACGGTTAGTCGGAACTGGCGAAACAAACGCGCGAAAGGAAATTGGCGGTGGCATCGAAAAAGACAGTAAATTAAATTTATCGCCCAACCTTTCCAACAGTTTTGCATCAATTCTGGGAACCACTTTTACGGGACATTTTTTCGTTGTTGTTGTTGGTGTTGCAGCTACTTTTAAAATACTTTACACTTTACTCTATTTTGCACTTTGGAGCTCTTCTATGGGGGGAGGGGGGGGGGATGTTTTGAATGGGTTCTGGTGCAACGAGAACGAAGGCGGTAAGCGAATTTACGTGAGATTTCACCCGAACACGTGAAATGGAGGGTAAGCATTGCAATAGTACTAAGAAGCATATCCACCGGTTCGACATAGGAATGAAACGAATTGAAACGATAATGTAGCCAGACTTCACTAGCAAGCTTTCAAAGGGTGGCTCATTGGGGGAAGGAATGGCAACACTTGACACGATAGCATTGCCCCTTCAGTCGTGTAATATTGAGCAGCAAGAATGATATTGTACGAGATAGCAACAGTAACACGGTTTAAAGTATGTAAGGGGATGAAAATGGCAAAGCAATATGACATCGAACTTGGGGAATGGCAAACTTGCAAACATGTGAAGATAAGATTTATTTAAGTCACGTTCAAGAAATTAAAAAAAAGTCAAATAATTGCGATTGTTTTACACCGATCGTAAAATGTATTGTTTTTTTCTGAACGAATTTCTTTAAATATTATTTCTTTTAATGGCCAATAATTTAAACACAAATATTCATAAGGAATGCATGAAATCACACAAAAAGTCTTCTGAGAGTATGCCAAAGTTATTGCAAAATGGTACTGATTACAAACATATTGAACTGACCAATCAAATTGCCAATTAAGCTGGGGTGCTTAGAGTTAGGAATTGATTGAAATATAATTTAATTCTAGTAGTGAACGCAAAACATCAAAAGTTACACAGACCATTATTCACAATGTACTAAAATGCATAAAGATTGGATCATGTAAGCGCATTTGAAGAAAAGCTCTCTTTTGTATGGTATCACTCATGATTCTTTGTTCCACCGGCTGCTTCCAATTCAATTCAATTTAATCACTTAATGTACTTTTCCTTTTATCAAAGTCTACTGGTTAGCAATGGCAATCACTAACCATGTGCTATCCTTATCGCTTGCAGCTATTGAAGGCCTTACAACAATCCAAGCACGTAAGGTTCGTATCACTAATGAACTGCTAATTTGTTACTGTCACAGAGTGCATGATAATATGCATATGATCGAAAGACGTTGCAGTATGAATCGCTTTTCGGCCTGAAGGCTAAGATCTAAATGTAGTAGGCTGGACTATCGAAAAATCCTGGTACACTACTGTAGACGTATTGGTTCGAGAAGGTTCAACTTAGGATCATAAGTAGTCATATTCCATATGTTTCGTTCATCTCGCTCTATAAAGCTTTCCTTTTCATATTAATCTATGGGTCACTCATTGGAAAATGTTCAAATAAGAACATGATAATGATTCAACTCTATGCCTTAAACTAATGTTCCTACCAGTGGACTCTACCTGCTTCCTTTACAAATGTTCTCGACGATAGAAATAACGCCGCTGGCGACACAACACAATCCCAGACCCAGACCGTCACCGTCATACCGACGGATGATTAATTGGCATGATGGAAAATCTTTCCACACTGTCACCACACTATTACAATAGTGGTGGCTCTTCCTCACTAGCAAGGAGCGAGTAAGCGAAGCGACTGTCAATAGCAGTTTCCATTTGCTTCAAAACCACCGAAAAGACTGGTCTCATCATCGCCAAGCTATCATCATCATCATTCGTCGTCGGGTGAAACCTTTTTGGGCAGGCCCGTATTAACATACCCTGCGCTGTTCCGAAACCTGCCGGTGACAAATTATAAATCACTGCACCCTACCTCACCCCTTCCCGCACCTCCCATGCCCATGCCAGAAGAATCGTTGTTGAATTTTTGATAGTGAAATACTGATGACTTTCGATTTATTACTCGCCGTCTGTGGGCCGCAGCGTCTGGCTGGCGATACAGATACAGCGCACGCTTTCGGTTTGTTTTGGTCCAAACGATCGACCTCCTACCTCGAGCTCGATGGATGCAAATTTCACACCCAATTCCGCCGCGCCTGCTGGATTTGAATTTGAAATATTTGACCGAAAACGCTGTTTGACAAGTAAAGTGTTAAACATTTGGCCCCGCCGTGCTGCCGAGGGGCCTGTGAACGGGGAATGGTGAAAAGAGGAGAGGTGGAAGGAAGAGACCCGGTTCTGATCTGATCATGCGTGGCTACAGTGTGAAATGTGAAATGGACGACCGAACTGCTCCGCGGCAGTTCACGGTCCGCCACCCGAACCCAGCCCAGCCCTCCACCGTGATTCGTTTAGGCAGCACAGCTGGATGCCAACGAAGCAACATCATTCATCATTTCCACTTATGTTTGATTGAAAATTTATGATACACAACCTTCCGTCAAGGGACCGGGACGTACCCAGCCGGTCGACCGGCAGCAACGATGCAAACAGTAAACCTTTCGAACCAACGCGTGCTTGCTTTGCTGTGAGCTGTGGGTTCGCGGGGAAGCATCGAAGGCTGAAGTTTCGATACTCTGGCCGCTCGGAAAGGTTTGTGCTGAACTTCTTCTCCGGTCACACTGGCACAAGGGGGTTTGTGCGGAGGGGCCTACCCCTTGGGGAACATCTCAATGACATGTGTCACACACATATATATATTGCGTTTCAGGACGAACGATTTCGGCAAGCTTGGACGTGCGGGCACACCGAGCTCGATGGGCAAAGTCCTAAACTGTTGTGACAACTGCTCTCACACACGCCAGTTCGCCCGGTTTGCAGCGGTGCTTTACGTACGGTGGCAAACGATTTTATAACTTTTTCGATTGCTATCAAATACACATCGGCATTATATTGGGGTGGACGGGTTCTTTTTTTATTTTGTTGCCGCTTGCTTCAACCAGCTGCCAGATAGTTCGAAGAAGCATTCGTTCGTCTGTAGTATGCCGGAACGTAAGCGTAAGCATGATCGATCGAGCGGCACAAACGACCACCCCACAAACGGTATGAAAATTCGTTCGTTTATTTATTTATTTTATGTTACTGCACGGGGTACCTCGACTCTCAAGTACATTCATGAAATTTTGCCCAATACATCCTACACCCGACGTTACTGGCAAAATGATACACACCGATTACGTGACGGTGTGGATGTGAAGGTTGTTTTTTTTCCTCTACTTCGATTCGCTCTAGCAAACCGGAAGAAACCTCAATGTGAATAAAAACTCCCCGTGCGATCGTTTTCGTGTGCTGTGAATCCTTTTAGCGAGTTATTCCACCAGAACGCACAAATGTGTGCGTGCAAAAAATAACCCCTCCTTTTACGAGCATTCGATCGAATTTGCGGCGGTCATGTGCGAGTAAAAATAACTGTCAAACTTCTTTAAACGTGTGAATGCGATTGAAGAGCACATTTGAGTGCAGAGAAATGGGATCTGTTTTGTATTGTTCATTCCTTTTCCCTGCCACAGTTGCGAGTTACGAGCACTTTCATCCCACGATCGGTTCACGGCCAGCGGTGATATTATTTACGACCCACCACAGAACAGTCCCCACGCAACTCGTAATCGCCGCCGGAAGATCGTTCTTTGAAGCGTTATTTTCACACCGGCATCCGGTTGTTCTCCTCCGGCAAGCAATTATGGGACTTTTTGTTGTTGTTGTTGTTGTTGTTGTTGTTGATCCAACCCATCGGACGTCACACCATTGGACGGCAGGACGGAGATTAGGGGATTTGTTTCCGTTGAACATATTATTTCTATGTTACTTGTGCTTTGTGTTCTGTTTTTTTTTCTTCTTTCTTCTGCCGTTGCTCAGCTCCCGCAATGTGGTCGCTATTTTTGTTTTCGGCATCAATGCTGGCAGTGGTCCCGCTATCGAAGGGAGACAATTTCTTCAATACCAGAGCACTGTGTTGGCCATTAAGTGTCATTTTGTTGTTTTGATCTTAGCCGAATGGTTCTCGGCTGGCAATAAAAATGGCCGACGCACGGTAATAAAACTGGCGCAAGTTTCCATGCCGAAAGACGGCGGCCAGTTCGGGCCAGGGGTGCATGGGTGGAAGGAAATCATACATAAAAATCGTTCCACTGCTAGCTTTATTGGAAAAAAAAACTGTTCCTGAAACTGGCAAAACAAAAGCAGAAGTAGAAGAAACAAACGCAAGCACGTGCCAATGCCGGACAGACTAGCCAACAAGCAAACCCCAAGAACGGTAAGAAAGGAACGTAGGAAGCAGTGGATGTGTCGTAAAGAATTTATTTCCCAACCCGAAAGGTGGTTGATCCTTAGCCCGTGTTCGCTCAATAACAACGTGGCAGCGCGGACCGAGTTTTTTTTTTCTTCCACGACCGTCTCCCCTGGGCAATGGAGACGCCTGGTCGTCGGTAAGGTACGCCCGTGGCAATGCATCAGGTAGCGGGGCGCTGTAGGTGTGAATAGGTGAAACCCATTTACGGAACGACATTTAAACGACACAAGATTTGCCCCTCCACCTGCGTCACACCTTGGCGGTGGAAGTAAGGGCGTCCAGTGGGAAGGACGATTTGAAAGGCGCTTTTATGGGTGCATTTCGTGTGGGGCAGTTTCGCCTTTCGGGACTGTTGCTACGGCGAAACGGGCGCATTTTGCGCGGTGGATGTTTTAACTGCAAGCGCCATTGAACAGCACGTGTTCGGCAAAGGGGGTATGTTACAGTGGAAACAGTGGTTGGAATCGGCCCGTAGGATTTATATATTAAGAGCAATTTGATTGTGCCAGTTTTAACCTTCCCATTACGGGTGATTGATATATTGCTTTTTTATTATTTTTCGCTGTATTGAATTTAATGATCATTCCCGTAGGAATGCTATTATCGTTACCGTTCTAGGAATCCTGTATGGATTGTTTAAAGCGCGCTATTCTCGGAATGTAACTATTTAACAGACGCATGTTACAAACGTTTTTTTTTCTTTGTCACAACCATTGCATGGAACGGGAATGGAATAACAATTGCAATTAGCGTTACTGATGTTCCTAAGTGTGTCACGGTGTTATATAATATTGAAACTAATAAATTAATCACAAATCAATTATCTGCTCGAAGTGTTTCACGAAACTAAACCGACATTCCTTAGAAGAAGATTCACATCAGTGCAATTATCAAGAGGAATTGGTAGAATAAATTAACTAACTATAACGACATCTTTAGCGGGAACCATTTACGCTACCTCAACAACATCATTAACGTGATTCCACTATGAAAATGGTGCTCAAACATTTCAAACACCGCGCAAAAGCTTACGACAAATGCAACCGACTGCTCGTTCTACGTCCAACGCCCCATCTGAATCGCAATCGCAGGTAATCGTGAACCGTAACGACAAACATCGCCTATTCGCAAGCACTATTCTTGCTTTGTTTCCCCTTTTGATCCGTTCCAGCCCTACACCGGCGAAGTAATTCAATGGCCGACATCGAAGCATAGCGGTTCGACCGTACGCCACCGCGCACAAGCTCATCGTGGATCACCTAAACCACACACGTGTGGTCTTTCCAAACCATGCCTTAATCCTATCCTTAGCACGAGCTCGAGAAACCCATTCCGGGGACATCGTGGAATGGTTTGACCTCGAGGGAAAGCACGCCACATGGGAAGATGAACCCAGTCCGGATGTGCCACCGTATCACGCCTGGCTGTAAAGCGAGCAGTGCCAGCCCTCAAACAGGCCAAGACTTTACCGTTCGGTGGTTCCGTGTACCGAGATAGCTCGTAATCGCATCCACGAAGATCAAATTTGGCTGTGGGCTGCATCCCACATTATGCACCGGTGCCGGTAGGCGGTAGCTGCAAGCATGTGTGCATGCGGACACGGGAGCGTGCACGAAGACGGCTCGAACAAAGCGCACGTACCCGCCCGATAAGAGTAACCATGTTTTCGGGAAACATTGTCAGGGCGTGTGTGGCCGAATGTCTTCTCTTTCTTCCCTTCTCTTTTCACACACACACATTCCAGGTCCAGGTGCGCTATGTGCGCGCCTGAAAGCGGCTTGCCAAGGACGCGCAACCGATGCCCGATGTCGCTGTCGTCTAAGTAGTGGACAAACAATCGACGTGGCCGCATCGTATCCTCCTTTATGCTGTCGATAGGGCCCTGTTACCCCGTGATTCTGGCCCTGTTTCCCCGTGATTGTTGTCAGTACGTTCCCCTTTTCTCCGGTCGATGATACACCACAATTGCAGCCACCTAAGTGCCGACGGACGGTGGAAGAAATGGGGACAGGCAGGATGAGACTAAACGAAAATTTCGTTTGTTCTTGCCCAGCGACACAATTACTTCCGCCCGTCCAAAAGGGACCACCGGGTTCGCCACTCGCTAGGCTTTGTCGGTGGACAGTTCACGGAAGCACAAGCGAACGGATGGGCAAATAATGGTGCTATGATGCTTCTCCCGCCCGCCAGCCAGGCTGATTCGCGTTTGATCACGGATTGTTACGGATCAATAACGGTGTCAAACAGATTTGATGCTAAACCGGATATCCATCCATCCACTTAGGCGGTCGTTCGTTGGGTGGATCATGAACATGACAACGATGCCGTTGAGGACCAGCGATTCCACTTCAATCACGCGCTGTTGGAGAGGCTGGTTCAGTGGTAATGACGTCACCGGGCACTGTGTGTCTCCAGGTCATACATTTGCCAACACTGCTCTTTCCACTTTGAAGTAAAACACTGCCAGTAAGTGTCACCGTTGAGACGGTGGTTCAGCTAAAATCCAATATTTATCTCTAGTGTAAAATATTCATTTTCAACCATGAATAGATTTTGTAGCAATGTTTACATTATTGACAGCTTACGACAAGATTCCTCACAAGAAGTTACATCACTGTAAAAATTGAGCGATTCTGATACATTTAAACGAGAAAAGCTTACAAGCTTTACAATGGGGAAGTAATAACCACCCTCGGTCACGATTTTTTTTGCTTCCAATGCGTTACACACGCCTCTCTGCACAGTACTTAAGCAAACAAAACGAGGGTCCATAAAACAAAATGTCACACAAAACGAACCGTAATCCTTTGTAATATTCCCATGCGCACCTAAATTGGATTAAATCGTTGTTCGATTTTTCTGGCCACCCGCCTGCCCGATCGGAATCTAGCCACGAAAAGCACGTAAAGCCTACATTATTACCATGTCACACCATGCCACAGGCACACAGCGCCCATTGCCCTCATCGACTTTGAGCCTTCGTAATGAAACCAAATCCTTCCCACGCCGCATCGCTTCCTTCACGAGCTGCCGTCACTTTGCCACGAGGTTAGCTTCCGACACTCACACACACACACATACACAGGCACGAGCAAACGCTTGTTTACTGTCACCGGTATTGAACCGGGTACCGCTTCGCTTGATGGCACCCGAAGCATTCCCGTAAGCTGCTTCCACTGCACGCACCAAACGGTACGGTTTACGGGACGGGCCAAAAGTGGTAGAAAATGTTAAATGTCATGTAAAGCAATAAAATTCAATTTGACACCCATAAAAGAGGGAATGGGAGGGCTCAAAGGGGGACGGAAAAGAACAAGCACACAACAGCACCCAAAAGAAGGAAGGCCGTGTAGGAAGCGTATGTTACGTCGGCCAGACACTTCGGCCCAGTTCTGCCTGGCGTACAAACCGAAAGGTACGACTTTCAACAGCTTCGATCCGACATCGGTGGTCAAAGGTCTTACTTCCCACCCTCCTCTTTCGTGTGTGTGTGTTTGTGTGTTTTTTACGGGGGGTAACGTAAGCCCGTACTGGAGCATATTTTCTTCCACCCCGGCCACTGTCTACGGGCTACGCTTCCGCGTAAATCGGTTCCGGAATGCCCATTGGCTGAGTGTTGCGGTGGGTTGCTCTGGGTAGTTGGGATTTATAGTAACGGCATCCCTTGCACCCACGCGTTCGTAATGCTCTTAAACGGGGGAAAAAAATCCGACAGTGGCCAACGCTGCGGGTGGAATACCGAGTCCCAAGAGTCAACCATGCGCACAGAACGACGGAACGGAAATGGAAATAATCTCCGAAAATGTAACAGTCATCGAGCAAAGACGCGAAACCTTCGCCGACCTTTGACCGCTTCCAGCTAATGGGATTTCTTATGCATGGTTCGGGTTTTGAAAAAGGGTTTTTTTGGGGGGCTTTGTTGCGTGCTTTGTGGCTTCCTGGTAGCTTCGTGGGCGCTAGTCGTGGGTTACGAGCTTACAATCAAACTTTGCATGACTTTTGTCGGCCTTTTAATGTCGTATAAATATTAACTTTTAAATAACGACTAGAACTACACAACAGAAGCGCTGTAATGAGGACGCAACAGTCATTAACACGATCACTTCACCACACACCATGGCTATCAACAATGCAATTTGAACAGATCTGTACTGAGCATTGATTGCTCAAAGCTATTCAATTTGCTGTACGATATCGCATTGGAACAGTTCATTTAACTGCCTGATGCTGAATAAGCCATCATTCATACAGCTTCGTTGAATAATTGATGCAAAGCAAACGATAAAGCAAAAATAATCCAATCCATGCTAACATTCCACAGTAAAACCCTACCATCCATTTGTTATTAAACTGACCACCGACAAAAACTCACCGAACACATAAAGTGTCAGCAATGCATAAAACTAAGTGCAACCTTTTGTAAGATAAAAGGTTTCGGATCGTGCAATCAGCGGGCAGCCATTTTGCTAACACATTGTCACAAGCGGTTACCGTGTAGCAACAAAAACCGCCCTCTAACCCTCTCCCAAACGGGGGAAAAAGTGGCCAACGAACACAGTAGTAACCGAGATTGGCATCCATTTACCATTCACTGATTCTGATTGCACAAATTAAAGTGCTTGGTAGTAAGGGCAAAAAGAGCAAACATACACACACACACACACACTTCATGCACCCTCATCCATGGCTCCACGGTGCACAGATTGCTATACCCTATTGCGTCGACCAAGCGTCGACAAAACAGGGAAAAAACAAGAACGAAAAAAACCCCAACAACCAACAAATCGACGTGCACGGAAGGTACGAATGAATGGATTGCTGTCGTAGATAGTGTAAAAACTAAAATAGCACCCCGGATCGCTTGCCTGTGGCTTTGTGTCGGTGGCCCGGCATTGTGTTCGGTTCGGTTTTCGGAATCGATTGGTGCACAGTTCGGTCCCGGCAAAAATGGCCCATCCATCTTTTGCCATCGGTTGTTCCAGGGCCATTTTTACGACAACTCTCGCCACCGGCACGTGTGAAGCATTTGAAAGCAACAGTTCACAGAGTGTTTTTTTTTCTTATTTTTAAAGGATCTTGAAGCAGTCAGCTTTGGTGAGTGCTTTAAGGGTGATTCTTTCCATATGTCTATGTTAGTCAGTGTTTGCGAGATTTCAACATCTACCGATGTCGGAATAAAAACGTCAGGCATGAAAATAGAAAAGGCTTGTACAGTATACTTTCTATCTCCACCTATATTCGTCTAAAAAAAGAGTACCTTATATACTGGGTGGCACCGAGCGGCACATCCGAAACATCTCAGTAATAATAAAGCTCCTGCATCATCCGAAACGAAACATCAAAACAGCGATCCAATGCGAACGATGCCACATCTCGGTCACCGAAAATGATGTTCGTTGCCGTTATTTCGTTCCATTTCATACTTTTTTTTTATATTACCTACAGCTCCAAATCAAACATGGCGTGCATCGTCTCATATCGATCGTGACCATATTTCCAATGCATGAGAAATACATTATGAATGATAACGTTCGCTTCCTGCGCTAGCGCATGGGTATCGGTGAAGGCGAAACTAAGGGCAAACGCGGTGAGGGCATTCTAGATGCTGTATCAGGTGTTGAGATGAAGCAAATAGATCTGCCAGCAAGCCACGCAAAGCGTAGTGGTATAACACATCTGGCGAATAATTTACTAGATGAAATTGAACAACATTGCCAAACATTGCAATGTACGGTGTATTTAAAAAAAACACTGCCTTTTAGGTTCGTTGCGCGCTGGTTCGAATCAATTACTGCTGAAATACTTGCCATAGTCTTAATGATTCAAGTTCGGTAATGATTTAAGCAACAATCTTATCAGCTCATCATGACACCGACGCAAGAATCAACACAGAATAAAGCCGGCTCTTGAATCTCACCCGTGTTTGTGTGACACAAAAGTTACGCTTTTGCGCTCCACCGTACGACTAGCTGAAAGATTCAACCCGTAAAAGCCTGCAGCAAACTTTTGTCACCTTCGTGGCGGTGGGATTGCTATGCTGCGGAAAGTTCAAATCTTGCGTCGGTTTGCGTGCTTGTTGTTGTTCGTCAACCGATAACATCGTGATTCTTCGCGCCTCCTGGGTCGGAGATGTTGCCTCTGTCAGCCGCGCTGGCGGATGCAGCCGCACGCAGCCACATCAAGCAGACAGTGGCCAGGATCGGCCAAGGAGCAAATTTTACGCAACAACGCGCAGCAACGTGTTTAGGCAGCGAGGCAGCACTGACGTGGTCTGGCAAACGATACGAGCTGGATCCGTTCAGCACACGTCACCTTTCCAACGGGCAGAAATGCTCCATACATACGCATGTATCCTTCTCGGATGGCAAACACGAATCACCGAATCCGGGAAGCTGCCGGAAGGTAAACGTGAAAACTTCCCGCCTGACGATGGCGACGTTTGATGGTGAGATTCTGGGCGCTCGACCTGGTATATGTGTTTGTGTGGTTGTATGTGTGTGTGTGTGTGTTTGTTTGGAGTGCAAAGAAAAGAGCCTGAAGGCTGCTCCCCCCCCCCCCTCTCACTCTGGATGTCCCCAAACACGTGTTAGGAAGTTAGTTTCTAGCATAATTTCAGTACGTTCGTGTTTGGTGCCGCATGCTGGAGAGGAAGGTTCACCAATCGCTTCGTTTGTGTTTGTAGGCCGGTCCGGCTGAAGATAAAAACAATAAACTACGCCATTGTGCAGGCCACAACGATGCTTGTCTTCCGATGCACTGTCGGTAAGCGTTTAGGTTAGATGAAATGGTTCCCGTTTAGTTGCGTTTCTTCTTCTATGTTTAAAAAAAAAGAAGAAGACATTTTCTCATTTTTAAATAACTTTAAATTTTATATTTATATGTTTAAAAAACCATATCGTTGAATTAGTTGTTAAAATGTAATCGAAAAATTGGCAAGCTTCAAAATAAGTAATCCGTTTCGTTTGCAATCTTCATTCGATATGTTTTAATGTGCCAGTCCTCCTCCAGCAAACTGTCTGCTTTTCATTCCATTGAAAGCCTTCAACACTTCACCGTTTACCATTCATCCAACGATAACACGCCACCAGCCAATGTTAGCTCTCTGTTCTTTTATTCAAAAACAGCTACAAAAACAAAACGATACACGAACAAAACCGCTTGCATACATCGCAACCGGTTGGATTTGTTTCGGAAGTGTTACACACACACACACAAAAGTATAACAGTGTGTGCAGAAAGCTGTCACCAACGGGCTCGATACTGCAATCAGCGTAAGCCTCAACACGTCCTAAAGCGCCCGAAAACCTCCGCTACAGAACTTTTCGCCTTTTGTTCGAAGGCGGTAGTCCCTTTCGCTTCCCGCTTATGTGTAGTTTTCTTATACGTGAAGCAGCACGCTGTGCTGTGCGACAGCTTGGCTAAAGGCAAGCCACCTCTCGCCCCGTCTCCATCACGCAACACTCTGCTGCGATGTGTCAGTCTTGCTCGACTTTCTTTATATTCCCGTGACTGGGCCCTCGGCCCAAGGTTTCGTGTCGAAAAGCTAGCACGACTTTTCCTGGGCAAGCGGGTTTCCTCTATGCTTTATTATCCACTACTGCCCTATTGAAATAATAAAAGCGTGAGACTGCTGCTGCTTATACATCGCAATGCTGCATCAGAATCTTGCTTGCTTTAAACAAAAAAAAAGGGAGAAGAGGAAGAGACAGCTTCCCTTGGAGCGGTGGCTGCTCGCAAAGGCAAAAGGGCGCGATTTTTTGTTCGCCTCCCTGCAAAGTGGCAGCGGTTTCTGTGCGGGTTGTTGTCGGTGAAGCTCGGCCATCAACGGGTGAAGTGCGCCATTTTTCAAGCCATTCGGCGGTCGCTCATTCAGCCATTCTTTCCTTTCTTGTCGCTCAACCATGCTCTCTTGAATGGGAATGTGTGTGTCTGTGAGCTTTTGGATAGTTTAGGGATGTTGCTGTGTGTCCGGTTAGTTTCGCAGCGGCACTGTTCGGACCAAATTTTCGCTTCATGAGCTGGCTTGACACCGTGTGTTAGTGTATGTGTGCGGTAGCTGTCTTGGCAGTCGGTGGACAATTACTCATTTAGAAGTTTTCTGTGAGTGGCACTGGCGGTTTTGCGACCATTTTTGTAGTGTTTTTTTTTTTGTTCCTTTATCACATCCCGGTGATTGGATTGGTGTTTTTTCAGCTTTCTACTGGTCCTTAGTTCATTGGAATTGCTTGGCCCTGTTTTTGCTACACGCCCGTCCTTTCATTAACAATGACTTCGTCTTGCTGCTTGGCTGAAGCAGGCACGTTGACACGTCTGCTACTTTCCGTGGAAACGCTTATCATGGTTGCAGTCTAAAACACATCTAATGCAAAAGACTGTTTATTAATTTCTGTAAAACCGCTGCTATGGATGTGAATGTCTGAGGTGAAAGAAAATATTGGGTTTGAACATGTCTTGCTGCGCTAACTTCGAAACAAGAGGAGCGACAGTTGGAGGCTATATTTGTGATTAAATTAGTTTTTCTTTGAAAAACCCCTACTCAAAAAGTTAAACATCCCGACAGCAAAATTAGAATACTATGAATTACTCATCTGAATTATGCCTTTGGATGGTCCGTCCGTGGCTAGGTTAATTTTATCCCCTTCGCCTAACGGAACCACACCCTCGAACGCACACGTATTGCTCGTATGTTCGCCGTAGGGTATTGACTAATGAAAATTACTTGGAGGTAATATTCACAAACACGATACTTTGCACTTTTGGTTCTAGGAAAAGGAAACTAGACGTTCCTTTGGGTAGTCGCTGACGAAAATATGTGTATCGTTCAGAGCAGTGCAATGCCACGGAGATGCTACTACTTTGTAAGCGAAGTCAAACGCCTGTTTTTTTAGCTTAACCAACGTCAAAGTTTTACGTTCGCAACGTGAATACGATGCCTTAATAACTCAATAAGCATCAATCCACATCCTTTACCTAAACTTCATTAAATTATTAAATTTCATAGGTTGTACAGTATCGAAAGTGAATTTAAATTATTTAAAGTAAGTTCCTCACATTAAAGAAAATATCATTTTGTACAAACTGATTGTCAAAATGGGATAGCGACAAGTATTAGGATGGAAAAGTATTAAACAAAGAATCTTACACGTACACTAACACAACGTCCCGATTCGTCTGCGACCGTCATCGCATTCAATAAAAGTAACAACAAATAAGCAAAAAATAGCTCTCCTCTGTTGCTCGCACCCAGCGGCACAACGACATTTATCCTCGATATGCATTACGTCAGTCCGCTCCTCCTTAAAATGCGTCCCATTCGAATTGGCTAACGAGCTCGCTGCCACTGTTTGCCACTGCTTCTGCCCAGCCCGTAGCCCGAGGCCACCGAAATAACAACATTCCATTTCAACATTCAGCTCAGCTCCCTTCTAACGGGGAGCGCTCATTTTGAAGCGCCCTGACTGCGTTTCCCCTTACCCCGTAAGTGCTTGGGTCCGAATCCATCAAGCTTTGTGAGCGATTTTTCTCCAAGCACTTATTGAAAAATGCCATTCAACCGATTCAAGTGTATGCTGTATATGCTTTATATGACGTCGTATGTGACATTCTGTGCGATGAACGAGGGAGTTTTCTTGCCTGGTTTATGTTACGTTGTTTGCCACACCAAACAAGCTGATCCGTTTTTTAATATTACTTGTTCCGCAGGCACAGGGTAACAAAAATGAAAGGATTTTATTTGCATTGCATTGCGGAAAGCGTTTCGCATTTTTATGTTAGTGAAAAACAGTAAAATTACAACTATAACAAAAACATTACCGATCTTATGATCTGTCGCTCTGCTTCGTTAAGCTCAGAGGAAATCGAATGGTTTTTAATCGTTTCTAAATACTAAAAATTCATCAAACTAATAATTTACTCCGGATGAAAAAAAGTTGAGCTATCTCAAAAATGTTATTTAATTTTCCAAAAACCAAGCACAAACGAACTAATTTCATCTTATGTTATGCCTATACAGATGGTATTCATGATACAGGAATAGATGGAATCATCTTTTTGCTATACACAAATCAGCACGACAGAAAGCTAGCTTATGTTGAAAGTTTTCCACACTTTTTCACACTTTTTCCACATTCGTTCAATATTAACAATGGCCTGGTGGAAACAATTGAAAGCAAGTTATTTTCCAGCCTTCGCTTCTAAGCATTCATTGGCTGCAATGCAATTAAACTCTATAACTCGGAACAGCAAGCAGTCGGTCTTCCTTGTATACTGCAAGCCATGCTGGGAAATGCATTTTACCGACAAAGTACGGGTTTTCCTCTTTTTTCAATTATTTTTCCACGTTCAAGCAATTCGCTTTTGTGCGTTTTTTTTGCAAACGCTTTTTTATACCTCCCTTGTCACGACAAAAGTGTCCTTTGTGTCCAGTTTCACACCACTCACTGCACCTTTATCCATGCATCCTGGCAGATTTCAGGTTTCGTACGGATGGTAGAACATTTTCTTCATTCGCATGAATGATTTATTGGTTTTCCATCGGTCTATTCATCCAGCGCTTCAAACCTTTCCATCGTCAGCATTTGTAGTTGAGTGTGGTGCAAGTTTTAAAAACCTTTTTCCAATGCTGCTTTGTACCCGACCTGAAAGCGTTTGCCCTCTCTTTGCCCATTTGCTATGAATTATTTCCTACAGCTAAAAGCCCAGCGTTGAGGTTTTAAACTATGTTTAAAAAAAAAGGGTTTTGTAAAAAAAGCATTGGTTAGATGTAGAATAGTAGCTTTCTAGATCCATTCTGCATGGTAGCTACATTTGGAAGAAGTTTTGTCACAGGTGTAGCTGAAGCTATGCATGGGAAAATGGTACCTTCTCAGAAGGATAGTGCGGTTGCTGGCAAATTAAGTTACTATCAAAGTTCATTATTTATACTCAACCACTACCGGTCGGTCGGACGATCGAAGACCAGATGCAGACGCTCACATTCTCAACGGACACAGAGCTGTAGGGAACCGGTCATTAGACCGGTATGATATCATCAATAGTGGGAAAAGCTTTTGCTGGAAATTTTACTTTCCCACCTTTCCGATGAGTAATATAGATTCCAACTGAAGCATTCGATTAACTGTCTGAAACCTCTGGCTATGTTGGAAGTGCACCAGTTTGTTGTTCGATGGTAAGAAGCTTTTCTTTAGAACGCTATAGTTAAGCGTGACAGCATCACGATTAAGAACATCTCTTAGCTTGCAAAAAAGGCTAAAAGGATTTGTAAGCTTGCACAAAGGCCTGTAAAATACAATCATGGCTTGTAGGTTTCGAACATCAACAGTAAAGGATAAATCGTACGCTTTCGGCAAGTTTTGTGTAAAACTAAAGTAAAAGATTTGAACTTCCTTTCGATTGGGGAATTCTAGATGCAGAATAAATTAATATACATTTATTCGACAGAAATAGATTCCCTACCTCATGGCAGTCTATTTCAACACATCAATATTGTGGATAGTACCGAAGCAAAGCACCAGACACCACTGTAATGGAAACTTCTTCCACCGCTGTCCATAACATCGGAACTCCGGAATGTTCGGAAGCATCCCTCTTCGGGGCGATGATCAATTTATCAATTATTTAAATTTGTCATATAATCGTACTTGCCGTGCTGGCACTGGTTGTATTAATGCACTCGAGCACTCGAGGACCGATTTGCATCCGCTCGCTAGACCAAGCCGGTAGAGAAGAGGGCTTGAAGCAAAAATGGCACAAACACGACACACAAGATGACCATTCCAGGAACAGTCGGCCAAAACGTACGATGCCAATTATTCGTACACGATTTCCTCCCTAACCAGTGTCTTGCACACAGGTGAGGCAGAGGTCCAATCACCGGCCAGCGTACTACTGTATGTGTGGAGCTTGTTTTCGAACAGGCCAGGATTAGCAGTCCCCAGGCGTATGTTTTACCGATGCCCAGATGCGAACGATTACGCTTGTCCAACCGCTTGTCGTCACCGTGCCACTTGCTGGGAGCCGTGTTTGCGAGCCAACGGTTGCAAAAACTTCCATCCGACCTGCCCAAGAGCAAGAGTTGAAAATCTAGGCTCCTTCAGGCTGACTGTTGGTGAACGCAGAAGGTCAACGACGCGCCGATCCGATCCACTGTTCAGAAAATTGCCCCGTAAAAGCGGTTGCACCCGTCGGCGCATCTTTCACTGGAGGGGTATGTACGTTACCCGTCGCTTTTCATCGACATCGATGAAGGCCCCCTTAAGATTGGTACGAGCAGGGACCATGGGCAGATTAACTCCATCGCCATACCCAGGCTAAGACTTTTGATCGATGGCACACAGATGAATACGGGACAGATGAGGATACGGGAGTGGAACTTAACGATCGAAAGCCTCACGGGAGAGAGGATGGCATAATCTTGATGGGAGAAAATTGTGAAGCAGTGTACTTTCATAGTGCCACTTGAAAACTGCCGAGCTAAACCGAACCCAGAACTCGGCGAAAGTGTATGGCTTTCTCTTTGCTAGCGTACCGGTATGTGTGCATGTCTTTGTATGTGTGCGTGTGGAAATATTCCGATCCTCGGTAGCATGTAGCCGTTCTTGAATGGGTGCGTGTTGAGGCTTAAAATGGTAGCAGATTGTTGGTTTGCTGGGGAATCGGTATGCGAAGAAGATTAGTTCATGATTATACAGTTAATTTGCTGGATGGATTGAATTAAAGGGAACTGTGTCGGCGTGACGCTGCTAGAAGGATTACACACACACAGATATACGATTTCAATCAAAGTTGTACAAGAAGATCAGCTTCAATAACGGTAGTTAGGATTATGAGCAAGCTCAACTATAGCACTGAAAGTGCAAACCAATGTTGGGATAATAATGTGAAGACGATTTCAAAATCCATTTCACCTACACAGCTTGCTAACTTTTCAAAATACTACTGAAATTTTTCACTTTTTTGATAGATAATATGAAGCTTGAGAAAACTTTCGAAACATCTTTTAACTCGCTGACACTGATGGTCTAAATGAGAATGCACGATAAGAATGTATCACTGTCTACAATAAAGATTACAGAAAACATGTCAGCTAAGCTGACCTTCACTCTAACCTTTTCTTGAGTTCGGTTATCTCCCAGTAATAAATTTAGTTTTATTAAAAATATATACATCTGTATTACACTCTTGGCATTGTATGTAAACTACATTTTTGGTTCATAAAAGCACAGTGATAGTGTACATTCTTTGGATTGCCACCGCCTTAAAAAGCATCTTGAAATGTTCAGATTCGAGTATAATGATCCAAATTTATCTAAAATCTGGCATTCTAGTATCTTTGCCAAACACAACAGTCATTGTCATCGCTGCCAAGGAAATGGGTCGGTGTTTTGTACCCCCACTCCACCGTCTATTGAACCACAAACCTCCGGAACGGCCCTAAAGCACCTTTGCGCAAATACACCTACCTCGTTTGCCGATGCTTCAACCCCGGCCTCGCCAGCCAGTTTTCATTGAAATGTTTACACGAATCGGGGTGGAATTCGTTTCGCACAACCGTCAACTGCCCCCCTTCTGCCCGGGTCTTTAGAACGCAGCCCAATTTAAATCGAACCTCTGAAAAGCTCTTCACCAAATAACGCAAAGCACTTAAAACTTCTCGGAACGAATCGGAGAGCGTCCGAGACCGTAAATCGCTTTATGTCGTTTAGTCATTAAGGCTCCGGTGAAGCATTTTCCAATCCGGGCGGCACCCCTCCCGAATGGACGGAAATTAACATTCTTTCCCTTTTTCGGAGCATCCTTCCAGTTTCGCTCGGTCCCAATGTGTCCAACAGTCCAACAAGAACGGGCGCCGTCAAACGGGCCGCACAAACGGGCTGCCTTTTGAAAGCCCTTTTTCGCTTGAACGCTTGAAAAGCACAAAACCGTGGAACAAATTCCAAATGAAGTGCCACTCTACCACCGGGTGTCCTGCCTTCCCTGGCAAGCACTTGTCCACATTCGTTTGCTACCGCGGTCCCACCAAGCGTACCGAGAAAACCGTGCACCCAAAAGAAATCCCACCCTCCTGTTTGGTAGGTATTTATCTCCATTGAACTCGCGCTCGAAAGTATCGTTTGCCGGCGGGGGCAAAAGCTTCTTTAGACAGCTGCCACCGCGCACCAGGGAAGCACTTTTAATACGAAAGCGCATCACTTTCCCAGGGAAGAAATGCTCTCCGCGCGTAAAGCTACAACGAGTGCGCCCTCCTCGTTCCTGAGCGGCGCTTATTTAATCGCTTTTATCTAACCGATAAATAGGTCCTTAAAAGCTTCCGGAGCCGTAACCTAGTTGCCTTTTAGACGGGGCTCGTAACGCACACCGCTCCCGGCTTCTTACGGTGCTCGGTAAAATAATTCTACCGGCAGAGGGTGGTCTGATTAAATGCTGGCGGAATGGTTTCAACATTTACCATCCCTTCATCGATAGCAGTACGTACGAGCAGGAACTGAAGGCTTCCGCTTCGCTTGCCTTCTGCTTTGTACCCTCCCTATTTTGTGCGCAGAAGAAAAAAAAAAGAGCCAACCTCAACGCACCCGACTGCTTGCATTGTGCCTTTCCGCAATCCCTTTTTTCCCCCGGTATGAATATTTTGAAATCCTTCCCACGTACGCTGGCGCTTCCCGGAACGAATGATGGCGAATGTGCTCCGCGTGACAGCCGTTTACGTGGTTGCTTTCGTTCCCTTTCAATTTGCCGCAGGTTATTTTCATTGGCATGTACTATCTATCTTTGCCTGCAGCACACTCTATCCCCTTTCCGCTGCCCGTTCCGGCCAAAGTTGCCGACTGAAAAGCGCTCAAAAAGGAGACTAAAAAAGCTCACCAAGCTTTTAAATCGTAAGATAAAGCACCTCCACCACCCATCCAGTGGCAAAAGTCAGTGGCTGGTGGCGAAAATTGTCTCGATGCTTTACTGGCACCGGTTTATACGAAACGAAGGGCTTCCCAATGTTCCCACCAACCGCCAGTTACGGGGCGCAGGTGCTACTCGTCCTTCTATTCTCGCGTTTTCGTCCCCGCACCAACCGGTGCGCTTTTACTGTCACCCAGTCGCCCAGTGATCTATGCTGCATGCCGAAGCGGTAAAAATAACACCAGAAATGCAAATAAACAAAAGTTTATGTTTGTTTTGTCCCGAAAACCCCGCTCACCGAAACTAGGCCGAGCCGCTGTCACACGGAAAGGCGTACGCGCCACAGCCTAGTGCCGAGTGGCAGCATTTCGTGCTGGAAAGCAGTCTGAGCCCACCGGCACATCTTCCACCATATCCCTCCAACGCTAGGAAATGGGGAACCAACCGACCGGCATATCGTGGCAAGCAGGACCGGACCGGACAGAAAACCTCACAAAACACAAATAAAGACACACAACAACACCACGGCAATGGCCACCAGAGCGAGTACGGAAAGTTCAAACAAGAGCGGGCGGGAAATGAGATTAAAAAAAAGGCCGCCTGACACTGGCGGTGAATTTCTTCCTGCCCGGGAGTTGGGCCACCGTGCGCCCACCACTGTGCCATTGTTTTCTCTGTGTTTTCCATTTTCTACCATGCGAGAAAGCGCACGAAATTAAATGCAAAAAGGTACCGAACCACCCACTTGCCCGCGGTGGTCCCACGGAGTAGTAGCAGGCAGCAGTGGAAGAAGCAGCAAATACCTGAATTATTTCTCATCTGCTGCATTTTCAGGGAAGCATCAACCTCGAGCAAACGCTGCAAGTGAGTCAGCGGGCGTTCGGGAGAAGGGCACTGATAGCATGAATTAATGCAAAAAGCCCACCCGAAACGGTAGGGAAGGTGCACCAAACCGGTTTAAGAGCCGCCAGGCAGGGAAGGTTTCATGCTACTGCTGCTGCTGCTGCTGCTGCTGCTGCTTGCTGTAGAATGTATGGTTGCATAATTTATCGGAAATGCAAGCAGCACTCTAGCCCGAGACATTGGTGGCCGGCACATGAAGCAAATGTTGCTTCCATAATAAAACAACTCTAAATTGTGCTTACTGGAACGGCTTTAAGGTGAAAGCGTGTGATATCAGTTCAATATTGCCGATAGTGCATCAGTTGAGTTTGTATTAAATTTTGTCAATTTATCTTCGTCCAAGGATAACAACAAGATGCTGTGTGATGACATTTTAATCGTTGAACTGTCATATCGTGCGAGTGAATGTGATCAATCTTTATAATTATTAAAGAAAAATCCTGTTTATTTTATGATTGGTTTACTGGGGTTTCTACTGTCTATTGTATTTTCTATTAAATTGTTTAGAATGTTTAAAAAGCTTCCAAGCTACCATTGCAATTGTGCAATTCAATGTGCGCACAAATTGGAAATACAAATGATCGATAAAAACTATAATTACAAAACATGCTCAAACTTTCAACCCTAGCCAAATGCCGCTCTATCTAAATAGAAATAACTTTTTTTGATTTTCATTGTCGAACGCATCCCAGCAAGTGCAATATTCATGAGAGAAAAGTATAAAAATGTCCAACTCTACCCTACCCTAACAACACACACACACACGGCAGAACCCGGTGAAGCACCCTTCAAATAAGAAATTAGAGCTTGAACGGTACTTCAGCTCAGCCCCACCAGCTAGCGCGAAAGTTTTCACCCTCTCCACCCTTTGTATTGTTTTGCTCGGCTGCTCTGAACTGAACTAGAGCTCGGATTGTTATGCAAACAGAAGCGAAACTACACGCCGCGGCTGTGGCTGTGACAGTGGCGCACCAATCCGAGTCAACCCGCCGCTCACCGAGTTTGGGGGGCTGAGCGGATTGTTAAGCAAATAAACACGATCGAGCAAAACAAACTAATCACCGGATCAAACTAGGACTAGAAAGGTGCTCGAGCGAGAAAACGCACCCTTCAGCGGCGTGTTATTTTTTTGTTGTTTTGTTGCCGTTTTGGTGAAAAGCTAGCAGAACTACCGACGGCCGCTAGGATGGCACCCGGCCGCGTGTGGTTGTATTTGTACGCACGTACGGGCGTGTGTGAAAGATGTTCGAGCTTACCTAGCGCACGCCGGTGAACGATGAATTTGCACACACGAACGCACGGAACCCACTAAACGCTAGATTAATATTTGCTCGGTTCAACAAGCACCAGCGGGTGCGTTGACGTTTGTGTTCGAATTAAAACATTACTTGAACCTAGGGCGGTTGGGTGGGATTTGTCACCCCTCTCCCGGAAGTAGTGAAATAGGCGAACCGATTGCGTTGTGTCGGTTGAAATTTGTGTTGCGTTTGCTCAACCGGTTAAATTTGGCAAAATAAAAAAAGGTTCTTGTTTTTTGTTTGTAGCTTTTTATGGCAGTTAAATAAATTGAATTAAAAAAATCACAAGCTATTTCATGAAAAATGTCATTTAAAATTTATTTTCTGCCTCTAGCACAGTACAGCTTGTTCACGCACGGACCGTTCGGTTGCATCTGGACGAAGCCCAGCTTGCAGTAGCAACCCTTCACGCAGTTTCGTCCACAGTTTCGATTGATGTAGAAGCAGTACACGGAGTAGCACGGTTCACAGCAGGCAGCTACTTGATTCACTCCACACTTGGCTGCAAATGGAAGGATCGTATGAAAAGCGGTTGAAAAGCGGTTCCATTTCCAATGGCCACAAAGGCATCCCAATGCACTCACGCAAAACGCCACAGCCGGTAGTTATAACGCCCGATTGAGCATCGCTATGACGTATCAATGCTAGCCAACACGTAACGATGGCAAAAACGGTGACTGTAAATCTCATCTTAACTTTGCTTTGGCTCCGCACACGCCGCACTGGCCAGAACTGGTTGGTGGTTCTGCTGAGGAGTTTGATTTTAAACCCAACCCTTAAAAATAGATTTGCATTGCACAGAAGAAACAGTACCAAATAAAGCTGTACCAATACACAAAAAGCTGCGTCTTTGAGAACGCACACACAATTGTTGTAACATTTGTTTACCCCATTGTCTAGACGGGAAATTGTGCTAAAAGCTGTTCAAACAGTGTTCATTGCACAAAGCAGAATCACTTGCGGGCGTAGTGTGGGAATGAAATTACCATTAAAAAAAATTGATTTAAAATTTAAACATTTAATTTCAACGTCATTGGGAATGAAGGAAAACAAATATTCCAAAAGCAATCAGTTAAAGCACTATTGGATATTATTAAACAATACACACGCTAAAGGGAAAAAGGCTCCCCACGACTGTCATTATGTGCCAGCTACGCATCTTCCACCGGCTCTCCCGACCTCCACTGTGCGATTCACGTGGCGCTTTACGCCAAGCCAGTTTGCTAAAAACTCCGAACGACAATTTTAGAACGATAGCTCCTAAATCCGCCCGTTAATGCTGTGATCAAATGAAGTGATTTTGATTTTTCATCACGTATCAACGGCTGGCGCCCGTGCGTCAGATCATTACTCTTCCACTCCCAGGTTTGGAGCAGGCTGGCGGTGTTGATGGTGGTGGTGCGGCAAGAGAGCGCCGCGGTGGCCCCGGGACAGAGAGGACAAAGAGAAACTGACGAGGCAAGCATAAATATATGCTACCCACGATGGCAGTATATACGCTTTTTTTTTTTGGGTGTGTGTTATGCTTTTTGTGTATGCAGACGTGTGTTTGTGTACGAAAAACGTGTATGTTTGTGTGCGTGTGTGCGCGCTGGAAGTGGGTTCATTTCGTTGAAAGCTCTTCAATTGCCACGCGGGCTGGAAGCTTTTATGGAGAAGGAAACAAATGATGCAAAAACGGCAATCGAGCCGCACTCGCACACATGCGTGACTTGTGAAGAATGAAATGTTCTGCTTTCTTCTTTTTTTTCGTGTGTGTGTGTGTGTGTGTGTGTGTGTGTGTGTGTGTGTGTGTGTGTGTGTGTGTGTGTGTGTGTGTGTGTGTG
>KB667489.1:571924-612557 GCA_000349065.1 Anopheles quadriannulatus | reverse complement strand
GGGTGTGTGTGTGTGTGTGTGTGTGTGTGTGTGTGTGTGTGTGTGTGTGTGTGTGTGTGTGTGTGTGTGTGTGTGTGGATTCCAATGGGATGGGAAGCGTTTCAGTGTGAGTGGTTAGAGAGGCAAAAAAAAGGGACATACAAACAATATCATCCCATGCGCTGGCGCGACGATATACTAAGCCATGTTGATAAATTGTTTGACAGTAATCCGCTCTCCATTTTTCCGCCATCCAAATTGGGTCGCTGAGTTTTGATTGCAAAAGTCAAGCTACGGTGCGGAAAGCATATTACACTGTACGTGTGCCTGCACGATTTGTCCCGTCCACTTTAGTTCACTGTCACAAAAGCTTCGGAAAAGGCAGATTGTTTGTGATGATAAGTATAACGAGACTTTTTTTGGTCAAAATTAACTATATGATTTGAATTCATCTTTATATTGTGAGGCAAATTTATTTTAAGCTTTACTGAAGCGAAAAAAATCTTCGAATTAAAAAAGTAATGTTTCAAGTACATTGAAGAGCGCAACAGCTACAAAAGAAAGGGTGCCAATGCGCACTTTAGCCATTTAGGCAAGAAAAAAGGCACGTAAAACACTTCAATAGGATGCTAGAATTGTAAAGAGAAACACTACCGGCAATCTTTTGCCATGTTGTCTCGCGCGGCATGTGATAACGGCCCGTTAAAAGGCTTAACCAAGATCGAGCTTTCCGCCCGGCGGTTAAGGCGCGCTGCTGTGCTGTCAGCGCTTTCGAGTGCACATTTATGAAATGGCACACCCATCGCTTGGAACAAAACAAAAAAGCACACAAAACGACAACACAAAATGAAACACTTAGACCATAGGAACTGTCAGTGCTGTCAGTCATTGTGTATAGGCATCACAACAACAACAGCAAGAAAAAACAGATACCACGCTCGCTTCAGATGAAGTGAATGAGTGAGTGAGTGAGTGAGTGGGACTTTTTTTATTGTCCCTTTCATGAAGAGTGGCATGATTGGGTGGAGGAAACCAGGATGGCAGAGTAGCAGGAACGCAGCATCAACAACAATACCCCTTCCAAGCTGGCAATTCAAACCAGACACTCGTATGACGACGGTGGTGCCCTATGAATAGCGGAAAGCCAACGCTGCAGATAATGGTGGAGGAGTATGGCGTGGAGTGAAAATAAAAGCGGCCTGCCCCCTTCCCCGACCCTCATGCACGTCAATCGAGCCTCGCACAGAAAGCCTTGCTATATCATTTGGAATATTAAACAAACACACACACACACACACACACACACACACACACACACACACACACACACACACACACACACTCACACAAGCACATGCATAGGCGGCAATAAAAATTAATTTCCGTAATGAATAACAAATACAAACGAACGCCTACAACGGCACCAAAGCCGCACCCACCCCGGACACCGTTGTGGCTTCTTTCAATCAAACGAATCACACTAGCGCTTGAGAGAAGAAAAAGAAAAAAAACGACAGCAACCAACAATTAAAAGCAATGGAGGGGAGAAAAAAGAAGGAAAAAAATGAAACATACACACAAGATGAGTAAAACGTTAACAAAAACCCATGACAACCCATAAAGCCCTGTAGCTCAAGAAGACGACGAAAAAAAACCGACTAAGAAAATGTGCGTATCATATCTAATGCTACAAACAACCGGGCTCACAGCAGCGCACGTGTGACGATCCTTGAGTCTGCCCGTAGTGTGGAAACATTCGCCAAGCAAAAACACGCAATCCGGTTCGCTCCGTCTGGTCCGATTTAGACGGCTACGCCCAACCCATGTTCCGGGCACTAATAATGCGATGCTAGAGCGCCCCCTTTCGCCCATGTACATGCTTGCCCATAATGGAGGAAAAGTGAAGGAACACACCAACAACAACAACAAAAAATCCCTCGGAAAAGCTGCTTAGCTACCGGTTACGGGGAGCAAGGGTAGATGTGTATAATAATTTTCTTACCGCATGGAAGGCGTCGGTTTGGACGTCGAACGGAAGGGGACTTCCTTTGCCCGGCCCGTGTGAGTAAGCTAAGACGAGGGTACGCCGTTTGAGCAGAGTACTGCATCATCTTCCACTTCAGCGGCGTATGCCAGACCGGCGTAATGATAATGAAAATAATAACGCTTAAGCTTAAGGCAACACGACAGGACACGCGCAAGCATGCCCACTGACCATGGATACAGTGCGGTGCAAACAATAGTGCACAGTCAAATCAACTTTGGTTTTGGGCGTTTGAACTGTGTTTGGTACACTTTGAAAATGTGTTTTATTTAAGAGCTGTTTCGACATAACAATGGACGTAATGATCGGTTTCGAATTATTGAGAAATAACAAAGATATACATGCACTATTTATTAAAGATAAAATAAAGCAACAGATAAAAATAATACAATCTTTGCAATGTATACATCCTAAAATTGCACAACATTGTATCCTTCGATACGAGACAGTAATCTCCCAGACACCCGTTACTGTACTTTTTTTTCTCTACCACTGCTTCTAAATTGCCACCTAAGAACCGGAACACACGCTTCAATGCCACTTCTTGCACGAACCGGACCACGCCGTCTCAAGGAATTAAGCGGCTCACCAGGCAAACAATCTGCTCAGCGCGCTGGAATGTTTTTGCAGCTTGCGCGACACATACACCCACCGCCCTACACTTCCGAAAGGATTCACGCGGCTGTGTGCACGAACGCACGAGCGATGGAAACCGCAAACCTTTTCCCGCCTCGCCGAAGTTAAATGCACGGTTGCGTTATATTGGGTTGCAGTGCCTTGCGTACGTACGGGCTGGCCGTCGCTGTCGGATGCGATTAGGGCGACGAAAAACGACATTGCCGGTTGGTTCGGCCAAATTACGCCCGACACATATGGGCACACAAAACATATCTATTTTTTCCCGGGCACACCAGATGGTACGAGCACTGGTCGCCGGTGTCGCGCTGTGGGTTGTTTTCTTTTTGAAGGGTTGGTTTGGTTGGTTTTTCCTTGTGTTTCATTTTGATTTTTATTTTCCGTTATTCCTTTCATCGCGTGTGCGCTAGTGCGGTTTCGGCGAGGAAGAATGTTGGAAGACGCTAAATGACACACGTTTAAGGGGGTTTGAAGGGTTTGGCGATACATGATCGAAACATGACAGAGCTACACACAATAATCTCACATATCTTTTACGTTGTACACAGATTTTTTTGTTGTTGTTCAGTTAAGATTTGCTGTATGTTTTTGAAACTGAACATTCAGTAATCCTTTCAGTAAAAATAATGTTTACTGGCTCATTTAGTGTTGTTGAGGGCTTTCGAAAATAACTGAAATAACTGTTCACTGAAATTAGTGTAACGCCATTCGGATATTACCGATCGTTCAGTAATTGGTGGCGATTAAAAAGTGACGAAATATGTCTTTCCAAGTGAGGTGAAGAGATTGCCAGTCCTTCAGCTTATATTCATCCATGTTTTCTACTGTATTGATACAGTTTTTATACTTTATTTTGCCATAACAAGATAGATGATTCAGTTAGGGCTCACAGGCAACACAACATTTCAGCAAGGATTTAGGGGATTATAACAAATATTTTACACACTAGAAAGGCAGCCAGCACTTTCTTTTTCAAAGTAATCTCGCCAGTCAAAAACTTGCTTGATTTATTTTTTGAGTGTTTGTAAGCGCCTACCAAATCAATCTTTTTGCACGAACGTTATGATTTGTTTTGATGCTCTGACTGATTGGTTTGAATTTGGCAGAATGAATAGCTGCATTTTCAAAAGTTTGTTTTACTGATATGATATTGAGAAACTAAAATTCTCCTAGTCGATTGCAACATTCCCCTGTATGATTGCAAACTTCCACAGCTTGCATGCAACACTACCCTACCGATTTGCAACATTCCCATAAGTGATTGTACTATTCCCTTATATGATTCGAAATATTGTATTTAATACCTCAATTTAGTTCGAAATGCTTCTACTATCATTCCTTGATTTTTCTCCTACATTTGATAACAAATGCTTCACTAATATCTGCGTTTTGTTCTACAGTATTTAAAATATTTGGAAACGATCAATTTCAATGCTTGCTCTTACTCAAGTATTAAAGTTTCAATGTTTCAATTACAGTAAAGATGCCGGTTTAATTGCCGAATCAAACTCATATAGTACTTCAATGTACTTCCATTGCATCAGCACTCCAATATTTTTGCAGCCACATTTGTCCAGCGGCTCCAAATACAACATTTGGACAAAAACGACAACAGCCACAACCATTTTTATGCAAAACGAAGCCAAACAGCATTCTTCATCACTACATTAGGGAAAACCTTCGGGTCCCCAAAACTATACGGCGGACATAAAAACAGGTCACTCCATGTGTCCATGGTGCCGGTAATCCATTCAATCAATTGGCTGTTATCAGCCCCACAATTGCACCATTACGATAAGCCATCATAAAACAGCTTCACTTTTTTCCCCGATAAATCCAGTTGCCACAGCGTGAGCTGTGTAAGCGGTAGCTCCCGGCGGTCCCCATTAGAGCGATGTGTCATACGGCAAAACTACGAACCAACACACCTGTGCACAGCTGGCCGAATCACAGCCAGCTTGAAATCAAACCCAGATATTTATGCCACTCCGTGCGGGGCGCAGTTTGAGCGGCCCTATTTTACGACACCGTCAGGAAAATCCGCTGACACAAGCATCGCATCATCGCATACGAGCCGGCAGCACAGAATGGGAATGGGAATGGCAATAAAATCTTATCACCAACAGGGTACATCGCCCGCCCGCACCAATCAACTGCCGCCCAAAACAGCCCTGACCGATAATGTCGGACGGGTAGTCGAAGAGTCCATCGGTTTCGATGCACACACACACATACGGGCACAGGAAAAACATGAAAATGAAGGGAAAGGTGAAAACATTGGTGTGAAAAATCACGGGGGGGAGAAGCGGGATGAAATGTATGTCCCAGTTATCAGTTACAACAGTTTACATCCAGCGAGCGTGAGGGATCGACCCCGGGATATAAGGGTGCCGTGCCGTGGGTTGGACACACAGCACATAAACATAAACCCCTAATAAACTCCCGGCCCCAACTCGCCCCTGCCAGATCGATGGCGTAACGATGTTGTCGATGAAACTCGCTCGTCAAATTTAACATTCATCCCTCGTTCGGTTCGGAAAAGGGTGATATCACACCCAATCGAAGTACCGGTTTAGGCAGTACGGTGTGGGGGAAAGAAAGCAAAAAAAGGGGGTGCAAAAAATGGGGGAGAAAATTATATAAAAATAAAAACACACACACACCAACTGCCGGGGACCATGGTTTCCCATGGATTTGCCAAAGCCAATGTCCATGTAGGAAGCTGCCACTCTAGTTGATAGCCACAATTCACACACACACAGACAATCCCTTTCTCTCTCTGACACACACACACTGAACGGACGAAGGCGACGATTGGAGAACATGTGTTTTTATTGGTATTTTAACGCTTCTTTCCCCTCGGTCTCGTCGTAACGAGACTATCGATTTGTTCAATCACACAGACACACGCACAGACGCCCTCGAGAGCACACTCATCGTGCAGTGTCCTGCGTTCAATTGCTTTCTCTTTCCAAATCGGGGGGAAAAAGGAACGAAACCTTCCACACCACGGAAGCACGGTTGTGTGGCAGGAGCCGGAGAAATCGTATCGTATCGCTCGGAGATTTCCCCGATGAACCATTTGGTTTTCCCGCCTGCAGATGGGGCTGCTGCCTCGGCCTATCCCGGAGCCCGGTGCCGGCAAGTTCCGGCAACCGGGACAGGAAGCAGCTGGTACCCCGGTGCACACCAGGGCTGCGTAGTAATCTAATGATTTATTCACTCCGCTCAAAAACATTCAAACGTAACGAAAATCGTTCGCTTCCTAACACACACACACACACGTACGGCTGTGATCGTATGTGTTAGATTGTTTCACATACTTATACACCTCCCGTCGTACTCCCCATCGTTGTACGTTTGGGGGGTGTTGTTATTTTTGCACCTTCACCGCCAGCCAGGCCCTGTTCAATATTTTAGTTACGCTTCCATCTAAGCCAATCGTCCGCCAATAGCATATCCGCTCTCGTTGGCTCCCTGTGTATGTTTGGAGCACCATCGGGACGACCGCACTTCCTTCCGACGTAGCAGAGGGCACGCGGTGTTGCCTTTCAGCTAAAAAATGTATACGCAACTGAGCAGCGCGAAACCTTGCACACGTACGCAGCCCGTGAAATCGGTACGCACACGCCCATGAAATCAAGAGCGGCGTTCGCGTTTTCGGTTTCACCGACAGCACCGGGTGGCAAACCGGTCCGGTCATCATTTTCGCATTGCACTGATTCGTGTGTAGCATATTAAAATTTATGTTTATGACAGCACCAACATTTCCCAACGCGAGTCTGCTGAAATGGTTTGCGGCTCTGACTAGGCGCTGGTGCGGGTTGTCGAGCGAAGCAACCGCCTGTTAAAGCAATTGCCAGCAACACATATGCGCAAGCGAGAGCGTGTGAGCGAGCGAGCAAATATTCTAACATTTCTCGGAGTAAAAAATAGCCATTGTATTTTTTTTTTGCTTTGCTTTGCTTTGTTTTCAAACAGAATGAACCGTGTGTGAGTGTTTCTGGGCAGTTCATTGGCAGCCGTTGCGGGCGGAAAATGATAAACTGATCAACACCGCTCGTTGCCAACGAGGTTCCCATAGCTACACTGTGCCGGCGAGGTGGTGTGTACGGTACACGAGCAGATAACCAATGCGATGCACCATCCACATACGGTCACTTCATCATGATGCAGTTTGCGTCGTTTGTGACTGATGGGTGCGTACGGTGCGGGTCGGTTGGAACAAAAAAAGGCCATCTACGCGTTGGCGTAAGTTCCGGCGGGCGAAGGTTGGAGGCTGTGATTGAAACGCAAATGCAAACGGCACACGCTTCTATTGATAGGTTGTGTTAGTATTCAGCAAGGACGGCTCGATGTGTCCGTATGAGGTACCGGCTCTCACACAACCGGTTAAGCAAATGTCATAATACTAAAGCCAATTTCCGGGAACGTGGTCAGCGTGTGCTGCTGCAGCGTGTGCTGCTGCAGCGTGTGCTGCTGCAGCGTGTGCTGCTGCAGCGTGTGCTGCTGGCTCGCAATGTAAAAAACGAAAGTATTTGTTTAATAGAGAGGCACAATAAGATAGATTTGGAGATTTGATGCTGTTCTAATTTAGAACAGATGAAAGTATTTGATATGAAATTAAATTCATTGTTTTATGATTACGTTAATTCAGTGAACGCTCTACCGCTCTCTAATCTTCCAAATCTCTGATTCTGAAAATTCCCTCATATGAATGATATGCACATTTTGGATGAAGCCTACTTTTTCAGCACATTTTTGGGGAATACACGTTTCAAATTATTATCGAATTCACGTATGGTGTTCCCTTGGTGTTGTTTGCTAGTCTACAGTCCATTTTGATGCTCTAAAAAGTACCGTCATACGACAGCAACGATTCATAAATTTAATGTGCGTTGTGTATTGTTTCGGATACCTTCTCCTTCTTTTGGCTCAACAACCCGTTGTCGGTCAAGGCCTGTCTCTACCACTACTTGTGGGGGGGGGCTTGGCTTTCAGTGACTTATTGATCCCCCCCATATCAGCATAGTCAGTCCTACGTATGGTGGCACGGTCCATTTGGGACTTGAACCCATGACGGGCATGTTGTTAAGTCGTACGGGAAGTTGACGACTGAGGGACGGGCAAGTTGACGACTGTACTACGGGAACGGCTTGTTCGGTTACCACCTATCTGCTAATTTGAATGAAGCTGTTTGTTAAGCTTGCATTACATTTAGTTTACTGTTGTATTCATTCTATTGAAAAAAAATCTGAATTTACCAAATATGACAATTAAAAGATGATATGCACTCCTGTAGAGGCATATATCTGATTCTTTAATCATGTTTAGTATTATATTATCAATATTCCTAACCATTGTGATTCAGTTTGTCCATCTTTTATTACATCAATTAAACTAATCTTTATTGAATCAAAAACACATAATGATGCGCTACGTCACAGCTTTCAATCAAGTAAAAGTAACCATAACCTGCGCTATCGATAGTTGATTGATTTAATCAGCACTCTTGGGCAAACGAATAAAACCTTGCCAAGCACTGCGCAACATTTATGCAACAGCACCGGCCCCAAGCCTCGTCAGCATAAACATCCGCATACCACCATCCACATACCCCCCGGCCTAGCCACCCTTCCGCATGTTCAGCAGCAATGCGTTGTCAGTGTTTGGCGTGTACGTGACAAGGCAGCTTCTTTTTGTGTGCGCTTTTTTTTGCTTCCCGCTGCGTAACAATGCACACGGTGGCCAATCGACCCACCCGTGGTAATGATGACGATGAGCCCGGCACCCCAAATGATATGGCCATATGGCGTAAATTGAAAATGATAATCATGACCATCATAACCATCATCGTTTGGCCCCGTCACTGCTACTAGGCCCATGGTATAAAAAAAAAACATGCGGCCAAAGAAATAAAATGAGCAGCCCCCTCCCCCGCCTGGTAACCTGGTGTGCTCGCATCAGGTAAGCGCAACAAACGTAATATATTTACTAGCACCAACACCAACACCACCACCGCCACCACACCGCAAACGTACACTATGAGGTGAGCTATAGTGAAATGTGCGATACGCAACGTAACCGGTAGCTTCCACGCACTTGTGCTGCAACCTGCACGCTTCCGTAACGGCTGAGACGTGCTAAGAGAGCGAAGCCTCATAATAGCGCACGTTCATCGGATGACAAACGCAAAGGAGTAACGTCCAACGCTCGGAGAAATAGAGAACCCGGACAAAAGTACCCTTGTGCACACACACACACACACACACACACACACACACACACACACACACACACACACACACACACACACACACACACACACACACACCCAAATTCGGGCGCAGGAAATTGTTCCCTCAACCGTGGCCACACGATAGAGCGGGGCGTTCATCTCCCGTGAGGACCGTACCGGAAGCACGGTTACAGCCCCAGGGAGACAAGTACCTTTGCCCAGGAGTCACCCAGCAGTCCTTCTGGTACGTGCGGTTTTGGCAGTTGTCATCATTTCATCCCGCATTTTCTCCCGCATATTATGGTCGCTTTCAATGCTGCTCACGTACCACCGGTCTAATGTGGTCAAATTTTTGAATATATCCTTCTTAGCTCCTTTTCTCGCTACCAGGGCGCGTGTGTATGTATGTGAAAAAGATCCATCCGAAAAGACAGTCCACCGATGTATCATTATTGCACACTCAGCAGAACGCGAACCCGCAAAAGGGCACCCGATAAGCAATGAGCATGTTCCGTTTCGTTTCGGGCCACAATGTTTGCTGCAGCCAAACGGCAAGAGGCCCATGGAAACGAACGGAGTAGGGCCAGTGTGTATGAGCGCTCGTAAAAAAGAATTACCCGTTCTCGGTCACATGCTTCCTCGGGCTTTCCTTCGTAGGTGTGTTACAGTCAGCGGAAGCTAGCTGGCAAATGAAATTGGTCACCCACAAGGACGGCCTCCATCTGGTCGTGGTGTGTAGCTGGGCTGAACAGAAGAACAAAAAAATGTCACCCAAAGAAGAATTACAAATAGAAGCGATAAGGAAACAACCATCCCACAAAATAGATTTGTGACATGATCAGCCCGAAGGTTTCGCCCTAAAGCAAAGACAGCCTTTTTTTCCTCTTAGTGTCCCCTCGACATGACCAAAGTGTTTCATGTCCAAAAAGCAAGTGCAATCGAAACATCCGATTTGGGGGGGGTTTGGAGCAGTGTTTCCAAACGTTGCCAGTCTTTGTACATGTGTACATAACCGCCTCTAGGCCACACTTTGCTGTCAAGACGCTCTGCCGTGCCGCAGTGGATGGCTATTTCGCATTCTAGTCACTCCCGCAAGGCAACCTCGTTGTTTTTTTACGACCCATCCCAGTCCGGTGAAGATGCAGACGGATGCAAAAAGAAATCGAGCCAGACACCTACTTGTGGTCACTTTTTACGACACGCCCTTAGCGGTGCGCTCGTCTCAGCAGTGCTCGAGGACACACCACGTAGACATTTGGGTCCTCTCGGGGTCCACCACCTCCACCCGATGAAGTGGGGGGTTTTCATTCGTTGAGCTCGTAAAAACACTGTACTGCCCACTCTCGGCAACATCGAAAATGTCATCATAACTTTGCAAACTCCCGTACCATGTGTGCCACTCTGTATGGAGTGTGTTGTAATTGGCGTTTGCAAGTATTCGGCATTTTAATTTTCCATCGCTAACGGATACCTCCAAGACGAACGCAGTCCTCCAAAAAAAAAAAAAAAACAAAAGAACATAAAAATGACAAAGTCAATTTAGAACGCTTGTGAAAAGAGAATTTGACAAAAAAAAATTATAACCTTCATGGTTTATGGCGCAGATATGCTCGATGCAGCTTCTTGGTGTATCGTTTAATAAGAGGCGATCTACTGTCGACCGTTACACATTTTACGACACAACTTTGTGGTGAGATGGACACACAGACCCACTCGGCGTAGAACACCGCCCGAGAGGTAATGTGTGACAGAGCGTGTTTGGAAATTAATTCTATAAAGCTATGAAATGGACTGCAATGGTTTTGGTGAAACAAAGCACAACGGATCAATAAACGCAATCGCCTGGCCGGAGATAGACGGGCAAACTGTCGTTAAAAGTGCCTGCACACGAAGGCGCAGTTTGAGACACAGCTGGCAATAAGAGCCTAGGCTGTAACAGGTTGTATGCTAGCCTTAGATTACTATTAATTATTAGCATTTACGGAATTAGCTTTGTTTAAGCTGATTTTTTGGAAGCTACAGTTTAACTCGTAATGAAGAATTGATCCTCCTGTTAAGGACATCCACGGCACCGACGAACTCTATGGATACGTACCTGAAACGAGAAAGAATATTGAATTATTAGACATCGAAAACTTGAAAGCGTATTAAATTCTATTTTCATTTTAAAAAAAATGCTCAAAAACTCAAATGTTACTTCTGTCTGCCGAAACTGCCTCTTTGTTCCCCTGTTGCGATAGTTGCGACATTTTAAAACTGTTCAAGCTGCATTGATACCAATGCTCGCTCCCAGAAAGACGATCAATATGCTCGGGCATGAGGCAGCGTATCAATAAAGACGAATCGAAGTCATACGATATGGCCGCTTTACCAGTGGAGCGTAAATCGAAATTGATTGTATCCGGCGAATGTTCCCGGTTCGATTCGCTTTGCTAGTTCCTTGCTCTGCTTCCCACAGCCCGCGTGCATCGTTCTCTATCTCGTCCGATTGTCTGCTATCGATTGCCTGCTTGTCGCATCTGATTTGAATGTCTCTTAAACGAGCCAAGCGTACGTTCTTTAGCTGCCCAAGCCCAAGCTTGCCGAGGGAACAAGGAATCGAAAAATGGTTGCCGTGTTCCTGTACCTCTTCGGTAAATATCGTTCCGCTCATACCTGAGTGTGGTGGAATTCGGTTCACTTCTTTGATCGTGGTTCCCCCTTTGTACCGTCTGTCCACCCGCCCGTCTTCTTTCGGAAGCAATAGAATGCGAACAAGGAAACATGAGCCTTTTGTGCTTCCTCTCGGTCTCCTCAACGCTTGCCTGTGTGTTCTCTGTGGTTTGTCAATTGCAAACAGCGGCATCGGCTTTCGAACCTGAGGAACGTGTTCACCAGTCTCACCAGAAAGACAACCTGGCGGGTTATCCCGACAATTCAAACCGGGTAACCGTACCCCGCAGGGCACAGAAGAAGTCGCTACACGGAAAAATAGGCGTCTAGCGGTCCCGGCAACATTTGCGTATCGTCTCAGGGAGGAATAATAAATTAAACTACCTTGAACTTGCTCCGATCCGGCACCGGCTGACTGGCTGGCTGGCCTAGCCTGGCCCGCCGTACCGTCTGCAGCCCGTGCTGGACACGAAACACCGCACGGTAAGGAAAACATCAGCGAACAGATAAAACGACCCGGAAACGGGGACGCGCCAGCGGGCAGGCCAAAGCAGGAAGAATAAAGAATTGGCATTTGGAAAATCCGGACGACGAATCGACACACCGGTGCAAAGCTGCAGCAGGAATAAAACTACACGACACACATACACCTTTCCACTCGCCGGAAGTTGATGTGGCGCCTCTCGCTTCTCGCCCTTGTCCGTGCAAACAGAGCCCCTATAACGGTGTGTGTGTGTGTTTCAGCTGCAGCAAAAAAAAACAACGGAGAACTCATCCTTTATCTACACCTGGGTCTGGGAACAATGGTCGCGATAGTAGGATCGTTGTTAGGCGGCTGCTCTAAAAAAACTCAACCAAGCGACCCGATCGTTACGGTCCAGAATTGATAGCCGATAGGCGAACGATCCACGGTGCCGGTACACCCGGGTGAGGCGTAACTACCCGAGGAGAAAACCCGATCCTAACCTTAAAGAGCTAGTTCTGAGGTTCCGGTTGGCTGCAGTGCCCCGTAAGGAATCGGCCCACTGTGTGCCGTATTCTAGAAAACTACCCTGCCAGCCCGACGGATCAGGAGCATCTCCACACACACACACACACACACAACCATACACTCGTATAGAGAAAGAAGGAAGAATGCTGAAATGAAGGAGAAGAAGCGGAACGGTACCTTCAGCATGCTCGGTTTGGTCGGGCGGAAGTTTACGAACGATTTATTGAGCCCGTTATATTTTCTCCCCAGTTGACTGTCCGTGCCATTTTTCGAGGAAGGCCGGCTCGCCACTCTGCCCCGGAAGCTGGACCGGGTGAACATATTATGCTCTGTGTGTGTATGTTTTTTTTTGTTCTATTTTGCTTCTTTTTCGTTCCTCGGCGTTCCCTGGTACTGGAACTACAAGTAGAACAAATGTTTCGTTTCGCCGCTGCTAACGTCCTAGCCGAAGAAATCGATAATACTGTTGTTCTGTGTGTTCTTGTGTTTTATTCTTGCTCACGCTTCCCTTTCCTGCAACCAAGCAATGAAAATGTTGTAGTTTGGTGCTGCTGTCCAAGAAAATTGCTTTGGCCACGCCAAAGAACGTTTCGTTCGGCGGGGGGGTACAATGTGGCGTCGCGGCTTGTATAAATACATTTAAGTATTCCATTTCACGATGACGTCATTATGTTAAATGGCTCATAGAAATTGCTCCGATTTCCAACGCCCCGGTTGGATACGAGCCCGCGGGTGCGCAGGGATAAAATGTTGAACTCTGACTCCGGGCGCTGGCCGAAGTTTTGGCAGCCGGTTTCGTTCGGCGTATGGCACGCGGAGGGCGCAGGCGATGGCAACAACTCATGCACGCTGGCATCATACATCGTCCCTGAAGCGTGATCGTTTTTACGGTCTAGATGTGTGTGTGTTTTTTTTAGTATTGAATTTCAAACTAGCCAGACTTTTTATTGCGTATTGTGTATGCGTTTGCTTTTTGTTCGGAATTTCAATGGGCCTGATTGTTGGCACAGCAAAATGTGTGAAACTTCTTATGCTGAAATTTTTAAAGTACACCATTTTCTGCTGCATAGGTAAAGGTCTTTGGAAAAGGGTTCATAACTAGCATCTACCCAATCTAACATCAAACAGACCGGCAAGATCTCACTCCCTGTCAACCTGCACCGCAACGCGAATCCATCATTTGCAAGTGCACTGCAAAATCTGCATAAGCCACGAATGGCAAATTTCACGCCATCGCTCACCACCATCAGCCAGAACCCTGAGTGCGCGCCACCTTCCCTCTCCTTTGCAGCAGGAAGGGCAAACACTACAGGCACAGTACGTGTCGAATTTTCCTGCCACATCAGCACGCTACACACCTCTACACAGCACTGCATCACGAGCCGTCGACGAGCACTTGAGCAGCCTTGAGAACGTGTCAAAGTGTCGTCTGGAGTGACTGCGAGTTCTGGTGATGTACTACGACGGGGCTGGTGAACGAACCAGTGTGCTGCTGGCAAACAGATACTCGTCGAGCGATGGCTCATGGCGGAAACACACTGCCGACAGTGCAGGAAATTGTGTAATGATTCATTGCAACGCTGACAGGTGCTGTGTCGGGTAGTGAGGGTGAGGGATGGTCGAGGGTTCAAGAAGCATCTCCAACAGCCAATCTGGGGTCCACCAACAACAAATGGGACGTGTCTCAGCGAGCCCCAGCCTCCATAAATCGCATACGAATGATCGAATTACATTTATGGACCAGCATACGCACACGCGGAACGGGCTGGCTTGTTATGGTACGTGTTGTACCAGCTGCCACTGCTGTATGTGGCGCTCAGCCCGGGTAGTACGAAGAGCAATGCCCCTTTGCACTGAGTTACGCAACTACTGTGTTGTAACGCAAACTCCACGCAAAACACATTGCGTAAACAAAGCTGATTTAGTAGATTGGTAAAGATTATCATGTGTGCTAGCAAATTACAAGACGTGAAAGGTATAGCATGTTATATCTTTTGCTACTTACATTGAATTAGCCTTTTGTGCCGTTTTCTTTTATATTGTTTTTTTTATATTAGGCGACATACAAAGTATTTCAGACTTTCAAGACTTTCATCAATCTAGGTTCTTCTAGGAATCTCCGTTGAGGAGCTGAACAGGCTCTTGGATTATAAAGCACAATTCTATTGCAATCTATTTGAGCAAAGCGTCTTTAAAGCTGCGATCAATTCTTGAATACCCAACAGGCTGTCAACGATTGGCCCTAATGCTTTAATGATATGCAAGGGTATGCCAGTTTGTTTACTTTGTACTTCAATTCCTTCCATCACTTAACCCACAACCTCTTTGCATTACCCAAAAAACACCATCGCCTTTGCAACGAGCATTACATTCAATTGCAGCTCTTCAACCACTTTAACAGCGCCGGTAGAAGGGTAGAATGCAGTCAACCAGCAGGGGCTATCGGCTTACTGCCACACCGCTACGCCTGGCTATTGTTTCATTTGTTGGCCAAGATTATCGGAGTGTTTCCATTTATCTTCATTCACGCATAAATTGCAGCATCACCCGTGCGGCACCGCACGCGCAATCTCACGAATCACAGATTGTCTCCTCGTCAACTGCTTCGCTTCATTAACCACTCGAAACATCGTAAATGGCGGCATATCGGGCATATCGGGTGGTGCCTAAACCCGTTAGTAGCAAGAAGTCAGCCACTGACCACTGTTTGCTAATGTTGCCCCACTCTGGGCAGCAAACAGACGCCAGAGCTACCTTTTCTTTGGCAAATTGCTAACCAGCTTACGTAAACATAATGGAACAAACAGATTCACCAGTAGCAGCAAAGGGACAATCAGCCTGCACGCACACACACACGGACAGGCTCATGCGTACACAAGAGTTGCAAGCTTTCCATTCACCTCTAGTCGAACCAATATTGACACACAGCGGTAGAGGATGGATTCTAATGTTTTCGCTCATACCGCTAATTGCCAACATTGAGCAAACGACATTTGAACTTACGGCGTAACGCGTGATACACCAAAAGTCAATTTTAATTAACGTATCAATATAATTTCATAGCACCCACAGCAGATGAAACTAGCCAGGAAAATCAATGGTTTTGATGAACCAAAACACTCAGCATTGTTGCTGTAGCTTGTTTCATTGAATCATTAACATGTTGATACTGTTATTAAACAGTGGAAGAGTGGAACATTCATCATAAACCCCCTTATTTGCCTGGAAAACGTCCAGTGATGAGTAAAACCTTTATCATATCTCCTCAATCCTTTGCCTAAGATAAACACATAAACCATCAAACTCGTTGAAACACTTTTAAGCTTTCGAAAAACCGAAAACACTTTATTCACTGTATAAAGTGGCTGTATAAAGGCTTGATCGTCTGGTTGGCTTAGTGTGGTTGATACAAGCTAACACCTTTCAATGTAGAATGGTGTAAAGAGTCCTCTCAGTTCGAGTACCATACACAATTGTCACGATTGTGTGCCTTTTTACTCTGGAGCTTTAACCTTTGCTGCAAAGTGGTACCCAATGGAGAACACTATGAAAATGAGTCAATGAGATGCTCAAACACAAGCCAAGTTGTAGCCAAGATTTAAATTCCCATCTATCGATATAAATTCAGTGAAGCAGAGAAAGCGGAACTTCAAAGCTATTTTATAAACCTGTTGCTATTGATTGAACCTTTGTTGTACAGTTTCCGCCTGAGCCACACATACTCTAAGCCATAGTTAGCATTTGCTTGAATGCCAATCACATTCATCTGCCCCCGGTTCCTGCATTCCGCCCCAACGAAAAGCGTGATTTTCCCTTCCGATCGTTGCACCTTGTGGTAACCAATTTGATACCATTCTTCCACGTCCAACAGCAGTAGCAGCAGCACATACCAACATGCAATAGCCTTTCCATGCGTAGCTCAGTGCTCAATCGTGCGCAGCGAGGCGTACGAATGTGTGCGTAATGTATCGTTTATCATTTTTCTACAATCAAATTAAAATGTCATAACGGGCGCTGGCAACTGTCGCCACGAGGTGATACATGGCGTGTTTTAGCAGTGCCTAACACAAGAAGGCAGGGAATTGTTTTCATATCAAACCCCTCGCCGCGGTGAGCGATACAACCTCCCTCCTTCGCGCTATCAATTTACAGTGCGAGTGCGCGCCGGCTTGCTGTGATTGAAATTTTCTCTCCTCCTGTGTGACAAAGTAAAGCGCCGCCACCAACACATCATCGATCAGAGCGTTTGCTGATGGTATGCGGTATGCGGTGAGTGTTTGGCTAGCTAACTCTTCCCGGAGATTCACAGCGGGCTAGGTTCCTGGTAGGGCTTTGAATTTATTGCTTGTATGGGTATCTGTTTTTTGTTTTGTTTTTTTTTTTTTTTTAGACTGGATGGTTGGCAAAATGGATGGATGGATTAAATGAATATTCTGTCAATACGTTTCACCCGTGAGCTTGGAGAGTGAAGAAGCGTGAGTGATGGGAGAGAGTTGCATTACACTTGCTAACGCGATATAAATTTCAATTTTCTACCCAATTACATTTTCCAAAAAAAAAAACAGCAAATGACGTTATGATACCAAACCTAAATGACCTTTTGACACAAAAAGGGAATTGTACACAAGTGAAGTGAATTTTACTCAGAACTTACATCCAATAGAAGAAAGGATTTGATAGGAAAAATAAAACTATGTTTACTCTACTCTAACAATTATACACTTCAATAACGTATGCAGCAACTCAGCTTTGATGTCAACATTTTGCCCAAAGTTTTTTTACCAAAGTAATTTTCTCACATATCACTCTTTTCTCTACTTTAAATTCCCTTTATTTGTTTGCTGCAAATCGCATATTGGGCACACGATACAACGTTGATGTCACAAAAACGGTCCATTCTAAAACAGCACTGTTTCACTCCCATTCCCAGTGCAAGTTTTTCGCACCGTTCAACGCTATCAACAGCATTCGATCAATTTTACATAGTTTCATCGATCGGGACGGCAAGCTACAGGCAGTGCAATGGGATCATTGAAATTACAAAGTTATACATGGTTTATTTGCGAGTAATGGTTTATTCTTCCAGGAAGTGCTTACATTGTACATTGAAAAATATGCAAAAAGCTATTGGAAAATGTATCGCAACAAGAACCTTAATTTCGATCAAACTTAGCGTACAAACGACTAAAATCACTTCTGTTACCACGTAAGGGAATGGTAAGAATTTTCGAAAGTAAAAGGTTTATTTAAATTTTCAACCTAATTTAAAAGCATTCTTCTCTTGTTTTCTTTTTGTAATACAATCAAGCCTCGTATTGTTACGTTGAACTGTGAGAGACCTACTAACGTCACATCACCCTAATAATCCTTTTTAATGCTAAAACCCTTGAATTGGAAGAATGTACCGAAATTGAAAATCATTAAAATAAAAACTAGTTGCTTCAGATTTAATTGTGACTTGATTGCATCATTAAACTATCGTACAAAGAGCGTTGGCACATTTCCAGCAAGATTTGTAACGTACCATACTCGACGTACCAGAACAAACTGCCATATCCTTTTTTATTTGCCTTACTTCTCTTTCTGCTTATAAAGCGGAAAGATTTAATTTATTAAATCCAAAAGACCGACTAGGATGGAAAAACGCCTTAAACGTTTTATAAATCAATTTAGCAGTGTCAAGACGTACGTACGTACGGCCTCCAATTCGCCAGACTTTCTCTCAGGAACAGCTCCAGGTGCGGGATTTATTAACGATTGATATGAGATTTTCAATATATTTCTGAATCGGTCAAATTTTTGGAAATATTCCAGACACGGTACGAAATCAGGATCTGTTTCGGAAACAGTATGAAGCAGAGATGCAAGACATGATAGAGCTGCAGGAGTTGAGAAACACCTCAGAATTACACCTTGAAAATATTTAAACATATATACTATTCAACTTGAAGTTTAAAACATTTACATCTGTAAATTTCAAAAGTAGAACATATTTTACTCATAAAAATTGTAACCTTTTTTGGTTACTGCAAACGGCAATGCTATGAATATGTCCAATCGTCTCCATTCCGAACACGTCAAATAAACCAGAAGCTTTATTCTTTAGCATATTCCTACCTATCTTGTCTACCACCACATCGAAAAAAAGGCAGTGTGAGTGTATGTGCGAAGCGAATATATGATATTTGATTTCGTTGCCGCGACATCGTGCCGCCAGTTTTCCGCCTGAATGCAAAAATGTCTCGACATCGGTGGCAGAGCGCTGGTAAAGAGCGGGAAGCATTGCCGGGTAGCAAGGCATGGTTACTGCTTCTCTCGTCTTTGTTTCCCTCCACCAGGGTTCCACTTCAATAGCGACCGGCTTTCTTCGCGTGACTTAGTACATGCATGTCGAAATATTATATTCGACAGCCGACTCCATCATTCCGCACAAGCCGTGCATGTTATTGCGCTCCGTCTCGCGTCTTTGTTCCCGCGATGCCCTTGGTGAGATTGGAAGATGTTTTGGGGGGAAACGGGGGGATTTTTTTTTTTGGCATTTTGCTTAACTTCTCTCAAACCACATCCAAACACCGCTAGCTCAGCTTTATCCCGCTCTACGACCAATGCGGGAATAGCTATCCTGCCCTGTTGGGGCACGTGGTGTTCGTATGATTTTGTGCTCCACGTCTCTCCGAAAAAAATTGCTCCCGCCTGAGCATTGTTTCGCGGTAGCTACGCTAACATTCTATGCGGTGGTACAGTGCTCAATTTTATCTCCCAGCTGGATGGTAACCAACGAGGCTCTGAAATTCACATTTTTTCACGTTGCTTCATCGTGACCATCCTCCCTGTGAGCCGCATTTAAAGCCCCGATCTTGCTACCATCATGTTATGCCGTCATAAAGCGACATTGTTATTGAACGATACCATCATGATCATGCTTCTTCGCACACCCTCTCATACACACACACACTCCAGAATTGATGTTAAGGCTCTTTTCTGTGCTCGGTGTGTACTTGAAATCTCGTTGCTCACTCGCACAGTTGGTTGGTGGAAACGAATCTTTCCAGCCAGTGCACCGCAAACACCAGACCAGCTTCGACAGCACCGACCGAGTGTATTTATTCTTCCGCCTCTCTGCTTTACGGGCTTTGGATTTAAATTTCCAATATTTATCCGCACGCCTCACGCACCGTGTCTTCTTGCCCCATCGCAAAGCGTCGCACGGGATTTGGGCATTCCACGAAACGAAATAGCTCGTAGCCTCGCACCCTAGGAATGGGATTCAATGACTGGCGCATCTTCAATCCAAATGCCCGGCACTACAGTCGCCCGAAGCCCATTTTCTATTGGCTGCTGCTTGTACTGTACTGTGTATTGGCCATGGGGAACGTGAAGCGGCAGGAAGGCAATCTGAAGAATGCGATCAGCTTGGGTTGCAAAAATGTTGAAACACAGTTTCTAAGTATTCAGGGCCGACAGAGCGTAATTGAATCGAACTTTCATTCTGCCTCACGTTCGATTTCTGCTTCTGGGAAATAAAATGGAATATTATTTTATTTCAAGCAAAGAAAATACCACCACCCATCTGCATACAGGGAGTGATTTAAACATTTACCATTTCCATACTCACCGGTGAGCATTGCAGGAAAATTATAATTGAAAATACATCCGGTTCACGATTGCGTTATAATTTGATTTTTTTTTTGTGGAAGAATTTGCAAGAGAATTTGAAAATGCAACTTAATATGCAGTCCCAGAAAATTTGTAAAGTCTGTAAATATACCTTCTTTCCGTTGAAAATCACACAAAAAGCTGACTTAGCTTTTGCTTTACAAGCGGTTCTTTTTATTAAGTTATACAAGTAACGGCATTTGAAATGCATTCAAGTGGTACGAGCCACTGCACAGCCATTTCAAATTGCATTACTTGGCTTCCTATCCCGGTCAACGACTACCCCACTCTCGAAGCCCCACTGAACCATGCCGTACTGCAACGATCGCCACATGAAGCAAAGCACAACCAGCAAAGTCTATATGCAGCCTGGTCTTGCCGTAGATCCGGATCTGCACGTCCATTTTATCATCTACCTGCAACAAAAAGGGGACGAGTAGCCACCTGCAGCGCTGGTACCAGGTTCGAAAATCAACGGAAATCGATTCTGCCCGTCCGGAGCGGAGTTACCCTCTTTCCGTTCTTCCTTTGATGCATTCAACACGCCGAAGAAAAAAAAAAAGGCACCCACGAACGGCACAACAAAGTGGCCAATGTTCGACGTTAAGCTGATCAGCGACTTGAGCATGTTGGAAATTTTATTTCGACTTTGCCACTAACGCAACGGAAAGCAGCATTCGACAGGTTCGAGGCTACCACCATTCCCCCGAGTTTGCCGTGTGCCCGACTGCTAGCCAAAGTGCCGTGCAGCTAGCCTAGAGAAAGGGAGCACAGTGGTGGCGCTTGCTCGCGTACAACGCTCTCGAGCAGAATTACCGAACCCTGGCAAACCCCTTCCACGGATGGGGCTCGAGAGTGCGGACCAGGGCAGCTGCCGGGAAGAACGAATAAAATCCCAAGAAATGTTTCCGACAAAATCCGACGACAAATGGTACCGAGTGAATAAAACCGTATGACACTCCCGGTTTAAGACGCTACGTTACGATCGCTAAGCCCGAACTGCTGCCAGGAGTGCAGTAATGGTCGTCATAGGGAAGGAACGCTGTACCGCCGGTTCCGTACTTCGTGAGATTATCACAGAGACAGCATCAATACCGGTCGATGATGAAGCTTATCGAGTGCTGTGTGTGTGTGTGTGTGTGTGCGCTGTACGTGTGAGTGCCGTTGAAAGCGAGGAAACAAGAAACAGGAAACAAGTTTTGCTTCATTCCACGGTTCCGCTCCGCCTGCATCCCTTGCATCGGCACGAGTCCTCTCCGGTTCAATGCCGAAGCACCAGCCGGCCTCGTGCTGTGCCAGGCAACGGATGGCTAATATGGTTGCAATGTCGTTTGGAGAATTGAATTTAATTTCAATTTATGTCTTAACTTTGTTCGAGAACCTATATAAAGACGACGTGTACGGGCGAATGGAAACGACGTCAAAGGCATCACGATTGACTAACTAACCTTACGGTTCTACTCATGTGTGTTCCGGGGCCTGGAGAACGATTTTTCTTCCCATTTTTTACACTACAAAGACGCTCTTCTGGTACAGTGTTTTAAAGATAGTCACACGCTCCACATATAGGTATCGAACACAATGTTCATACATTTCTATTAAAATCCAATTCGTTTTTTGTATGTTTCAATTCACTTAATTTGTAGTAGAATAGATTAATGTTCAACCTCATCATGCAATTGATTCGAGAGCATTTAAAATAAATATTTAATCCAACATGCACCGCTTACTCTCGGGCCGTTTTATCGAGTCATTAAACTTTTCTAATGGTGCGCTTCCTACGCACTGCCTTGCTCTTCGGAGGGAGGGAATAAAACCAACTCATCATTCGCAGCTTTTATGTACGATCGGTTTATGCTTCCTAGCGTCATGAAAATAAAATGAGGTCAAATGATACAATCGGGTGCGTAACAATTCCAATTCCCTCGTGGTATACCTCATCCCCGCTTTCTGCTGCTGAAGGCATTGATCACAAATCATAAACATTGTTTACTCGCTTTTGTCCATAAAAAAAAAACAAAAACAAATGGACCAGGAAATCCGTTCGGCATTCTTTGCCCACATCCATCACGGGCATCGAGCAATCCAACCACTCGGTTAAGCAGGGATGCAGGATTGAGCATTGAAATAATTGGAATAAATGCAAAACAAAAGCTTATGCAATGAGCTTGTGGAAGAACCCTCTTTTTGCTGTGGTGCAGTATTTGATTCGCAGGAAAAAAAAGTACAACCACTGAACGAAGCGATTTTATGGCCAAGGCGGGCACAAAAGCATGGGAACAATTCGGAGGAAAAAAATCACAAAAAAGCATCTCCCACCTCTCGACGACACACACACACACACGCGTCAAGAGCTACTCCCACAGAGAAAGAGTGGAAATAAAATGGAAAATATAATGTGACATCATTATGCTGTGGTTGCAATTAATTTTTTATGAGCTACGTTTATTTGACTTCCAGAGCAACGCGCGGCTGCAATACTTTAACGCCCAATGGGAGTCCTTGTATTCTATCGGGAGCAAACCCCCGGCCACAAAACGGTTGTTTGAGGCGCACGCGGGCCGGGAAAAATTCCAGCCCCTGCCAGGATGGCGAAGGCGGGTACCAGACCAGACCAAACGGAGCACCGGCAGGGGGGGGGGGTTATTCTTTGCGCATAATGTTGAATTGATTGCGGCGCAATGAAATGAAAATTTAGAGCCGAGGAGTTTTGCTGAGTACTGCCGAGACATGAGAGTGGAGATGCTCGGCGGGAGAAAAAAACAGGATAAACCGCACTGGAGGAATTCGTTCGTGAGCATAAAGATTTTGCCACTCGGTTTTGTACGGGTGAGTACGTGTGGTTTGTACGTAACAAGGCTTCAAATCAACACGCTTTCCCTATTGGAAATAGGGAAAAGAACTCTCGAAGCAAATTTGTATTTCGGCAGGTAGAAAGGATTAAACAAGAAAACAATCAATATGAAGTGACTAAAATTCACAGAATTAATTATAAATAATTTGAAATATCATCAAAAATGATACTCTATATATTCAGGAAGTTCGTTATAGTTGGCAAATTTAGCATAAAATGAATTGATATTACACTACTGTTTCTAAATTTATTGCTCTAGAATATTAAGAAATTTATCTTTTGTAATATGCTTGTTAAATCAAAAATATTGTTTTTAAATGTAACATTTTGTTAGTCGTAATTAAACTCATCCTTTTTTTAATTAAGATGATTGATCAACCTTTTGCTTGAAACTGTAAATGGCACATAATTTAAACAATTATATATACAGTGAAACCTCTCTATGATGTAGTCTCTTCAAGATGAATACATTTTATGTCTCTTCAAGATGAATGTCTCCCAAAGGCGAATATCCTTCAAGCTGAATTTTTGAGTGCCAGTTAGAAAAAATATTGATCAAAAAATGCCAAGTTTTTCACGTGGTTTCTTGCATAATTCACAGCAGCTTCTTCATTAACTTCCCTCAAAATAAATACAGTCAACTGTCTCGTATTTGAGACGCGATGGGACTGTCGAATAAGACGGGTTTTCAAATTACAGAGGTTGAAAGTGAATGAAAAGTCCATACAAACTAGAAAAAGACAGAGCATTTCGTATGCAGCCTTGACTGTTTCAATAGGAAACTGCGAACAGGATTGCAGATTTGAGCATTCATCATTCAACTACCATGGCGACACCACACACACATAAGAGGGGTACAGATTTCAGAGGTTTTCCAAATTAGAGAGACAAGAATGTACTGAAAATCAAGGGACTGTGGAAAATGTTCAAATAAGAGAGGTTTTTCAAATTGGAGCAGTCTCCAATAAGAATGGGTTAACTGTATCTCTCTAAGCTGACGGTCGCTTGCATTCACCTCAGAGAGATTTCACGGCGTACAAAACAGCAGCCCTTCTTTTCATGCTCAAAATGCTTCCATTCGTTAGGCTTGCTTTAAAATGCTATTACGCCAAAATTATACTGTCCCTACTACAAGGTGCACCCAAAACAAGCATAATGGAGTTGGACACTTCACTCAGCTGGCGTAATAAACCTGTTAGTATCGTTCGCTTGTGGCAGCCGGCTGGCTTATCCCAGATCATCATCCCAAAGCATCCAAACAATCTTAAGCTGACACTGTATCATCTTCTTAAGAAGTGAGGCAAAAGACCACACACACAGCAAGCCGTGTCGCAGCACTCAAGCAGCAACCACGTGCGGCCTCAGATTCGGGCTGCAAATCCGATAGACGTCTTGATTTAGCCGCAAGGTCAAACTGGCAAGAAGACGGAGATGAAGAGTAAAAAAAAGTAAAAACACCACCACAAACACACTTTGTTGCTGAGCATTTACGAAATATGGTATAATGAAATGAAGCATGTTCCGCAAACATAGGCACAGCGAGACGCCTTCACGCTGAAGGTCATGAACACGCAAGCGGCTAACGGTCGTCTGTCTACTTGTCATGTACAACAAGAACATCAACAACAAAAAAGTAAGAAAAAGCGTACTTGTTATTGCTCTTCTTTACTCGCCTCAAAGAGTATGAACGAAACCGTGAAACTGCTACCGATTGAACTCGGGGCGTACCACACCTTACCGTTGGGTTCAGGGCTTGGGCGTTTCTTCCTATCCTCCGTTTCTTGCACCGATACAGACCCACACCACCGAACGGTATCTTCTACCGGAGCAACTCCTGTCTCCGGTGAGACGAAACGTGATGTTTATGGTGATGAGTCACTTAGTGGCGGTTGGCACACCTTTCCACCGTTTCCTTTTGTTTACTTTACGCCGAGCATCAAGCTTTTTCCGCGCGCAGGCACACGGCATTAACATGACACAGGTCAAGGTAGAGCCAAAGTGTACAGCCGTGGTGCGCGTGTCGAAAAGTGGAAGAAAGTCAAACCGAAAGAAAACTTCACTCAAGCATGCTGCCGGTGTGTTGCTAGACTGACGGATAGCAAACCCTCTGAAGCTAATGTAAACAACAGACAACACCGCTTGAGAACGCACACACACACACACACACACACACTGCTCTTTCTCCTCGTAGCTGAAAGTGTGCGTTCAAACAGATGCTGCTGGTGGCGTAGAACACGCAAGCAACAGAAGCTACGGAATGTCCCTGATTCAGATCACATGTTGACACCTGTCAGTCACGTGACGGAACAATTTGCGCCCCAGGCAACTCCCACCCCGCAAAACCTTGCATCGTCCTAGACAAATGGTACAACCGACCAACATCTTGACTTGCACGGTTGTCTTCATTTTTCACTCACACAAGCTGCCTTGACGGGTACATGACCAGCAAGCCGAAAGAGACTCGTTTAATTACCACCACCACCACCATTGCTGAACGGGCACCATGCGTCTCCATTACGTGCCACCAGGCGTCTCCATTAGGCATCATTACTGCCACCCGAAAATGGTGATAGTAGACAAACGCGCGCGCGCACACACACAAAAAGCTTTCTAAATGAGCGCCCGGTGATGAAAATTCGCCCTGCTCGGGAGAGGGCACATTTTATGGTGCCCTGGGTCTTTCCTGGTTTCCCTTAGCTCATCTTCGCAGTTCGCGTGCGGACGCTGGCCAAGGGAACACAAGGATTCGCATTCGTCTTTCTGTCCGAGCACTATTTCTTGCCATAAATGGACACTTTATCACACCACACCCATCTTGCACTGCCAGGGGAGGCCATTTTGTTGCCATTCGTCTTCGGCTTTCGTTCGCCCTTTTGCTGTGGCGAAAACGTGTCTGGAAATTGTTTCTTTTTTTTTTGTACGCTCCAAACGTCCCAAAAAAAGGGGCACAAAGTTCTAATTTGTGAATGTTGCTGCTGCTGCTGGTGGTGGTCGGAAAAGAACGGGACGAACGTAAGGAACACACCCACTACAACGGCTCCTTTTGGGTTAATTACAAAATGTCCCAAAGCATTCACGTTTCGGGAAAGTTTTTTTGTTCTCCCCACATCGTTCGTAGGAAACGAAATTGGACCACCATAGACCTCCACCACCACCAACGAAACTGTGGTGTCTTCAATTTTTCTCATTTTGAACCATCCCTTTGCAGTCCCTTTGAATCCTTGACCCGGTCACCCGGGTGTTATATTGAAAGACGTCAATCATCCAACGGTTCGACACGACTGAATTTTGGCATTCCCTGCCCTTCGCTGTGGGGAAAAGGCCGAGAGGGAAGCGACAGAAACGTGTAACTCAAATCAAACGCTGCGAGATAAAGCCTGGGTGTTCATTTTCAGCATCTACGCCAACGAACGCAGCGAAGCAGTGAAAGTCTCTTTGCTCGTGACAATTTGTGTAATCAGCGATTAGTGAAACTTTTTACAACCTCATCAAAAACTCTATCGGCAGAGTTTCGGACCGTAATCAATTAAAGCGTTGATCATTCTGTTTGAAAGAATGTTGGTGAAAACTGTAAAGCTTTAAAGGATAAAGCGAGGCAAATGTTATAGATATTTTGGTACCCAAAGGATTTACTGTGGATGTATATTGATTATGGTGGTTGGAATGCGCTCAAAAATCATTTAATTTTAATAAATAATACTTAAGTTACACTTACATGTCATTACATTCTTCAAGTACATCATTTTTGTCAAATACTTTCAAATACCCATCATGTACCTTCAATAACTTGAATGTTTTTTTGATATTTTTTAAAAAACTATCCTTAACCTTATTTAAGTAGATGAAGTAGATGATATAGCATATCCGTTGCTCGGGATTGTTAGTCATATGGGCACTTACCTGTAAAAAAGAAAATATAATGATTGAATATTAAACACAATTCTTTAACTCTTTGAGCAATGATAAATAGAACAGATGCACATGACATGAAGTGCTTAAATGGCTGAAATTATATGGCTGGATTCAGCAAAAAGACAAAATAGGATTGATTGATCTGGAATGCACACATGATTCTTTAAATAATTTCCCCTTTAAGCTTTCATATGTTTGACTTATTGATGCACATGAAGCATGTGTGGTTCTGAAGAATATTTATCTTAACAATTCCTTTTACATTTAGAAAACTATCTAGCGTCTTAAATTTGCTTGTTAAAACTCAATGTACTGATCCGGACATAGCTTTGGAGCCGGTCCCGGTTGGTACGACTCATACGACTTATAGGGTTTTCGAGGATTATATAGACATGTTCAGCGAGTTGTAGATTCGTTCAGGCATATAATAGACTCTTTCAGCGAGATAGAATTGCTCGAAAGTAGTCCGTTGACATGTTCGGTTATACTGTAGAGCTGTCAATTTCGTACCCATTGGACTGCAGTTTGGATCTTGTTCATCAGAAGGTAAACAAACGGTTTTCGAAAAAATATGCTTGTTTTAACTAATTCATGTATTGAACAGCTTAGGTCTTTTAAGAATGAAAAATTGAACCTTGCGGCACAGTGTGTAAACAAAACAAATGACAGCACTACAGAATCGCTGAACATGTCAACGCCTACTTCCGAACAATTCTATATCTCACTGAAAGAGTCTATTATATGCCTGAACGAATCTACAACTCGCAACTGCATGTCTACATAATCCTCGAAACCCCTGTAACAACATGCCCGTCTTGGGCTCAATAAGTCTCGAAAGCCTGTATAGGCCAGTATGTCCGCGTACGACGTTACGCCAAGTAGAATATGAAGAAGGACTACGTATCTTTAAACATTCAGTATAGTTACCATTATGTACATCACATCTTTATTCGTTGTCAGATTTTCCTGCTGTAAATACACTAGTCACTAAGTATAAATATCCTTAAAAAAACATGACCAAATAAAGCAACCAGAATCATTCAATCTAAGTCCATGATCGACAATTGAAAATTATTACCATCTATAACGCGCGCTAAAGCAAGCTCACAACCACGACTGCTTAACGCTGCTCCAGAACCAACGTTCCATCGAACCCGAGACACGACACGTACCACTGACTGGATTCGTTCGATGATGAGTGTATTTCAACCGCCATCAGCGCCACACACCGTATGGTGCGATAAATCTGGATGCTCTTCACAACCCATTACACTGTCCACAGCCACCGTCAGGCAAAATTGTGCGAGATCACACTGCCATCAGCTCAGGAAGCACGCAAAGAATCGAAGTGAATCTTGGAAACCTTCCAACGCGGCTCTCGCTAAAGCGCAATGAACGTCCTACCCCGCTGATGATTCATGATGTACCGATAGAGGGAAGCCAAAAGAAAAATCTCACCCCATTTCTTTTCCATACACACACACGCAAGCAACGCGAGCTCTTGATGAAAAATTTTTGAAAATACTAGAAAAAAAGCAGCCCAAACTACTCGAGCCAGACACTCCAGCGGACGGTTATTATAACACTATCCAAGAAGAGGAGTGTACGCTTCACTTGTTCCTGCTTTGCGTAACTGATTTTTCTTCCAATTTGTACGCCGGTCGGGTTGAAAGCTCTTAGCGCAAATGACTTTGCCGCAGCAAGGGGATGAGCACTTTACCTTATCCACCTTCGCCAGAGGAGAACGTAAAAAAAAGGAAAACGAAGCAAACGCGCGCACACACACACACACACACACACACACACACACACACACACACACACACACACACACACACACACACACACACACATACACTATCATCTTGGTATCCCCCAATGGACAAAACTTCCCTTTATTTTTGCTTCACTAGCGGGTAATGTTTGAAAATGGTCACCATTTAGGACAGCAGGCAGCCAAGCGGAGCAGATTTCGCCGTCCTGATGATAGCATTCGGAAGGTGTGCAGGAGGGGGGGGGGCTGGTTTCTTCCGGTTTTTCATTCCATTAGCGCAACCACAGCGAAACCACATCCATTTCACTTTGCGCGAAATTGGTTGCCGGAGAAACAAGGAAATACTTTCGTCTATCTTCCATCCGATTACCGGACCCGGTCACGCTCATCGCGCACAGCAAATAGAAGAGAGAGAGATCCCCCCCCCCCCCCCCTCCGCCTACCCCCACTACCATCTTTTTCTGACATTTTCCATCTTGAATTTCTACACTTATTTTTATCCATCATATTTGCGCTCGCCCTACCGATCCCTTGGCAGTGTTGCTAGGACCGGTACGGCGCATAAATAGATAGCAAAAAGCTGAGGAAGCGTAATAAAAAATCGCTCACCACTCATTCCGGGAGGGGAAAAATGGGTTAAAAACCTTGCTCGGAGAGTTTTGTTTTCTTTTTTACATCAAATCCCCCTTTGTGGCTTGTGCTTAAATTCTTCGCTAGGGTAAAATCATCACCATCATCAGTTGCGCGTCATCGGGAGCAGTTAGAAAGTATCTCAGCAGCAGCAGCAGGAGTGGGTTAAATTTACATCGATCCCTCTACATCCCACGGCTCGTAATGTCCACAACACACTGTTTCATCCACCAAGGGCATTTTCATTGAGTGGAGCTGAGACTGAGATGAGCTTCTTTGCGCGTACAACGTTAAGAAATGCTCCGAGTGGGGCTACCGAAGCACCTTCCCATACCACCACAGTCCAAGCCGGGGAAACTAAGGCGCCCGGGTAAGGTCCTTCCATTACGCGTAGCAAAAAGCTTTTGGATTTATCATAAAATATTTATAACCGCTTCATCTTTTCCGAGAGCTTCCCGAGGGCTCCTGCGGGACTCCACGGGATATGCGTGCTGACTTTTTTTTCTCTCCCCCTCTCGCTCTCTATTTGCGCACTGCAAGCTGCTCGGGGAAAGCCAAGGGTGCTGAAGGCCACACTCATGGACGGAAGGAAAGGAAAGTAAAATTTCACTTAACCCCAGTGTGGCGGCGGCCCGCGGTGAAGCAAACCAGACACGTACCGAAAACAGTAACCGGACCGCCCGGATACAGCGACTGTGGAGTGTAATGAAAATTGTACAGAAACTTTTGCCCGTTTGCCCGTCATGCAAACCTTTGGTTGTCGAATGAAAATGAAACTATGACAACCAAAAAAATGTGTTACAAGCACAAAAAGAATGCCAATGTGCACAACGCATTGCGCTTTACATTTTTCTGCGGCACAAAAATATTTGTCAATTCTGCTAGATGCAACGAGTAAACTCAATCGCGTCACACTTTGTTACGGGTTAGTAGCAAGGTTTGGCCCCAGGGCAAAACATAAAATTGAGTGGAGAAGTTGTTCTGCACGGCAGTAAACCCAAGCTCGTGGTACGAACTCAACTCAAAATACAGAAGAAGCTACACCAAAGCAAAGAAATAAGTTAGTCACAATTTTAGTTAAAACATAGCTTTTTAAAGTACAAATTGAAACAATATCAAACACCATATACTAAGAATACAGATTAATTATCAAAAAGAAATGTTGTTTGATAAATTTTAGCACACAAAAAAGGAAACAAGAAAGCGTTCATTTCAATAATTCTCTTAAAAACATAACAACCCACTAAAAACAAACATATTATCATGGATTGTAGTTAAATATCGTTATTTATAATCCCGGCCACCAAGCCCCATCGACAAAAAGGGAAAACAGGGAAATATGGAGCAATTTTCTGAAGTGATCATAACTTAACACCACCATCGGGCAGAAAAAGTAAATGGAACCAAATTTCACACCCTCATGGGCGCACCAACCGGTGCAGCGACAACGCCCTTTTCCGGGTGGCCTGTTTGCATTTCAAATCACCCTAGCATCAACGGGCATCACCTTCTATCCCACGGGAAGTCTCACCGCAATGGAGTAAGCAGGCTCGTAAAAAATGAGGCTCAGCAACAACAACAAAAAAATACTTTCGCAACACTAAGGAAAGGAAACAAAAATTCTCAACACCCCCTGAAGGAGGAATTGAAATGAAAAAAAAAACACCCTCCGCATACAACAGGAAAACGAAGCAAAGTCCCTTTTTTTGGGTGGCTTGCTCGAACCGATACGGCGGTAACAATTTTTCTGCCTTCCTTTTCCATCATAAAACTGTGAAAATTATGAATCCTGCGGCTTGGTTCGTTATGCCCAACACAAACCCACACACACACACACACACACACTCGCAGACACACTGTCGGTTTTAATTCATGCAACGGTGCCCCGCGGTACTTTCGCGTGATTGAGCAAAGGGAAGGAAATACGCGAATGCTGGAATTCGAAAACACGCCCATTCGAAAGGGGTAACAGGCTGAATAAAGGGGTTGAAAAGGAGAAGAAAAAAAAGTCCACTATGCCCCACAAGCTTTTAGCAAAGTGTAAATGAAGGAAATTCTTTTTTTATTATTATTTCCCACGTAGCTTGGGATCGGCATTACTGGAGAAAAAGTTGTTAAAATAAATTGAAGGGCCTTTTTTAATTTAATCAACCGGGGCTCGAGGTCGCCCCAGTAAGCGCACGAGCATGTCGAGAAGGTGAACCAAGTGCCAACAGTATTATCCGTGACATGAAACCATATTTGCCAACTTTTTAATTAAACCATCATCCGCCGAAGCGCAGCACAGGTTGCTGCACAAAAGCATCGTTCGCTTTCCGCATGGGGCTAATTAAGTGGAAGAACATCTTGCCAGTTTGCCGACAACGGTGTGCCAATCGTTTCAATGCATTTCCTGCGTAGTAATTAGTATTGATCAGGTTCGATGAACGCACGACGAAGATGAGCATTTTCGCAAACTAAGTAACCCATTACGTTTGCAAGTGCGATGTAACGCCGAAACGTAACCATTACGATGTGCAGCTCGTTTTTGAACACCTGACAGCATCAAATTTACTGCTGACGAGCACGGTTAAGGCGCAGCTCTAATTTATCTGCACCAGCTAGAGTGCATTGCGAGCATTGCATTTGAAATAAAGAAAGCAAAACTGTGTCTCCTCAAGATAAAACGCTCAGCTGGCAAGAAAAGTGCCATCACCAGAACGAATTGCCAGTACATGAACGACTGGGCGAGAAGATGGGACCGAATCGCACACACATCCGAGCAATGCACCTCTGGAACGATGCACCTAGATGCACAGATACGCACATGGGGAGCAGCAGAGAGCGCGCGCGCGCACACGATGATTGCGTCAAAATATGGCACAGACGTGTGTGACAGTTTTATGGTCTCGGCGAGCACCGGCGTGCATTTATGGCGTGTGGCATAGCTCACCAGCGATAGCTCTCCAAAACTCTGCACCCTCTGTCAACTTCAGGACGATCTTCAAGCGATCTTGTGCCATTATTATCTGCACTGCCAACTGTTTCCCCAAGGCACGGTGCCCTTTTCGTTTTCCTACCCCCGTTGTTAAACATTCAAGACGTCAGCTCGCGTGTGTGTGTTCGTGTGTATTCGTGGGTTCTATGTAACTGGGAACGGAGATGAAAGAGCATAAAATAAATAAAACATATTCACCACTCCATATTCCAGCACCGGCGCCCTGCGCAAATTGTCAGGCTCGTCGTGACGCATAAATCAACAGAAAAAAGGGCCCCCTTAGCGCCAACCTTCAAAGTACTGCACACGTCAGCAACAGGTAATGGATGCATGTTAGGTGCAAAAAGAATAGAACTATAATATAGAAATGTGCACTAAAACAAGGTAAAACTTTTAAGAGCCAAACACTCCAAAGGGAAACGAGTGCATCAAAACCAAACGCCACTGCACCTACTGCACCCGCACCTGTACTGAAAGCGTTACAAAAAGCTCGTGTCGCCAACAGGAGGCGAAAGCTTGTGAGCGGTTTTTTTTTAACTCCCCTCACTGTAAGCAACGATGCATCAACCATTCATTTCCGTTCTGCTGCTGCTGCTGCTGCATCGACCGTACCGCATGACGATGATAAAACTGAACCCTTACTGTTCGTGAGCGACGCGGAGAAACTTCCACAGAAAAAAACCATTCCCTAACGACCTTTACCGATCGAACCCAACCCGTAAACGCCGTCAGCTTTCCGCTTGCTCGAGATGCCTTTCTTTCCGCCCGTAAGTTACGCGAACAGTTGGAATGCATCTGTCTTTCTTAGCACTCTATCACATCGTCTTCATCCAGCGAGCATTCCTCGGCTAAAGATTTTATTTTTTACCCATCTATCCCCCCCCCCCCAGCTACCTCGAAACCAATCCCTCCTCCGCGTGGCGTTTCGTTTTGCAAGAGAGTTTTGAGGCGAAAATAATTATTATGAACTTATTAACTACCCTCACCTAAGGCACTCTGTGCCATCGTGTCTGTGTGCGTCTGGGGCTGCGATGGTAAGTAAGGGAAGACAATGGAAAAATTATTTGTCACCGTCAGCGTCTTCTTTCCGTTCCGGTTTCGCAAGAAACCGAGTTTCCCTTTGGCACCGTGCGGCACTCACACAACGGTTGCACTGCTAGACAGTTCCAACGGTGCAAAAATCTTTGCATTGGTTGCTGGAGCTATTTTGCAACTTCTTCCTCTTCTTCTTTGCCACTTGCCACCTCAACCACCTTCCCACTTTGGTGATTTTACCCGAGTCAAGCACCGGAGGACGTAAGAAAATGAATCATTCTTGGAACGAAAAGTTCCTGTTTTTTTTTCTTCTCTTTCTCTCTACCAGCATAGCTCTTCACGGTCGGGTTAGCGGTGGGTACGTAATTTACATCAACTTTCAAACCCGACCGTCCCATATTTTCGCCGTCAGCCGTAGCGATGAAGCATAATTGAAACAACGGTTCACGGTGCACGGTGCAACGGGAGCGCGATATACGTTAGCAATATATTATATATTCTAACTTTTCCATTTCTTTTGGCCAAAGTCTCACAGGTTAGTGCTGCAATTTCTCTGTTACCGCATCGGGTGTTTGGAAGTTGGCGGTAACTTTTGCGCTTTAAATAGGGTGTAAGAACATGCTTCTTTCTTCAATTTCGGTGAACACCTTTACGTTCCCCCCCAATTAAAGTTATTCTTTCTTCAATGTGGTTCATTATTCCAATTAGGTGAATGATTATATTGTACAACGGATCAATTGATGGGACAATTGTAAAGTTCTTGAAGTTCTTTGTTATGAACGTTCCCAAGACGACACCCTACCTATGCCGGAACGATGCCAAACAACAGTCTCAAAAACAGTTAACCATCCATTTATATTAGTGTAATGTGATAATAAACGCTTCAAAAATAGAATCTCATTAAAGTGAAACTGAACTTTGAAAAGAACAGACTTCAAATTACTGCGATGTTATATAATATCATACAACAAAAAGCTTAATTTTAACCTAGATCGTTCTCACCTACTACATTCCGCCCAGCGAGCAGACGTGTGCTGGAATTAAAAACAGATTCCCTGGAACGCACGGGTCGCTTCATAAAACATGACTCCTGCACGCGTAACATGCAACCAAACGAAGGTAACCCTCCGGCTACCGGGAGTTTATTTTTGCCAACCGCTCCACAACCATCGTCATACGGCGTCACTAGAACCTGCGCTTCCCAAAAGCTTTTGACTGGTTCCCATGTTTCATGGTAGCGCGTACTTAGACAGCACGGGCGGCGGCGATGCGTACGAAGAAGTGTACTCGCTATTCGGCAGCATCGCTCCTGCTGCAAACAAGTCAGCAAACAAGTGGGGGGGGGTCACCCTTAAACAGGCCTTCCTGGTTCCGAAATTGTTTACTGCGCCAAAATATTTGCTGCAAACAATCCAACAAACGGCGGTCGTAGAGACAGTGCTCCATCCGCTGATACACAGGCAGGACAGCGAGTTCATGTTTTGCTATGGACACAACCCAGCAAGAAGCGCTGTGTCTTGTTTGCATTTATAGAGTAATATAAGCAATTCTACTCAGCGTTTTCGTTTTATTTTTTAGGTGCACATAGATACATCACTGTTCGAGAAATGTACCACCATTCTGCCTTAAACCTCTGCGGGTAAGGTGCGTTTTGGTGGTGCGTTTACGGTAAGCTCTCACGGAAGTAAGCAAAAAACGGCTCAACGTTTTAAAGTTTCAGCAAGAGTCAAAAATCTATACTAACCAACTACAGCCGGGCTAGCCATTTTCTTGCTGTCATAAAACGAAAAAAAGAACACCCTGACACGCGCAACCGAAGCCGAAGGCACTTTCCGCAAGCTCGTATTCATTTCGGGGAATTATGAAACCGTGTAAACAACGACGGCGCGCTTCCAACCGGCAAGTGGTACCGCAGCAGCTCCACGGGACAACAGAAGAAACAAAAAACAAAAGAACGACCCATTCGCGGTAAAAAGACTCTAGAAATTGTTGAAAATTTCCTGCTCTAGCAAGTAAGTGAAGCCTCCATCTTGGCCAGCTGCGGGAAGGTGTCCTCGCTCACGATGAACTTCATGGTCAACACCGAACTGATCATTGATATGGCGGAAAGTTTGCAGAATCTCTTTACCGTGCTCGCGCTTGGTAAGGAAATCTTTTTTGTACATTCTTGTCATTTTTTCTGCTTTTTTTCATTGTGCTTTTCACAGATTCCTGTGCTGAAAGTCTCACGCTTACCACGCCACCAACCAGGGGAGTACGCAGTGTAGCTTAAGCCGCTGCAAGCAGGCGACGACAGTCGCCCGAACAATGTGCCGGCAGTAGCTCTCGGGTAGCCTTGTAACGATAACGTACACATTTGCTGACAAAGTTTGTTTATTTTTATTGAACTACTTAGCAGCGACTTTTTGGACAGTGTTTGAGATTCACCGAAACTTTGCGGCTAAGGATGCTACTCCCCCCTAACCTCCGGTCCCACGCCGGCCACGTGCGCACGCTCATATTTCCACCGCGTCCCAGCGCGGATTTGTCGTACAAGCTTTAACGGAGTGCTCTGGGGCGAATTAAACTCATCGTTGCTTACACTCAATGAATATATGTGTTTGTGTGTGTCGTTTTGCTTGTTTTTAGTCTTTTCTTTCATATTTCTTGCTTGCCTTTTTTGGAGAATTATTGTGGGTTTTTTTTCGCTACGGTGTAGGTTGGTTAATAAAGTTAAAGCAATTCCGTGCTGCTTTCTCACTCTCTCCTCTCTCTCTCTCTCTCTCTCTCTCTCTCTCTCTCCCAATTGCCCTGATGAAGAGTGATGCAAAATCTTGTTGACAAGTAAGTTTACATCACATCCCCAAGTTGGATGGAGAGTTATGGCATAATCAAGGTTAATAATGCCTAATGAAAATTGAGCACTTTCCGGCCGCAACCTTCCCGAGGGTCACGCTTAATAGACAGACAGCAGGGGCAAACATCCATGATTTACGTCAAGCAAAATTAGAGCGTTCGTTCTTTTTTTTATTTAGCCACAATTTTGAACCTCATTTCAAACAGGCTACATTCGCTGTAAATAATTTTCCCTCGAAATGGATTTGTTTTTTTTTCAATCTTCAAATTCAAAAATAGCAAGACATGACATGTCATTTTTGAAAATTTATTCGATGCTTCTTTTACGATCTGAACCCACGAAAATGTCTCATGAGCTATAAATTTAAACAAAAAAGAGAGAGAAAAAAGGAATACCTTGCAAATCAATGAGCAAAAACACACGTCACTCACTGATTTATAGATTCTCCCTGACAGTATTGACACTTTCATTTGGCGATCCGATTACAACAAACTCTACAGCAGCCGAGACAAAGAAATCCATCCCAAGTGCTAATCCAAATTTATCGTTCCAAGTTTATCTCTACTCAAATAAAAAAAAACCCTTTGAGGCGAAAGTTGGCAAAACTTTACACTAACCTATGTAAGCTTGTACAAAAAAAAACAACCCTTTGTCAAATCCCACACCGTTTGATAGTGCGTCAATTCCCAAACAAAAACGGCTCCCAAGCGTAAGAATCTCTTGCAACCCGCTTTACGGAATAAGCTGCTTCTGTGGGGAAACAAAATTAAAAAAAAAACGTTCCATTCGCTCAAAACCATAAAGAAATGGAGAGCATTGAAGTTGTTGAAAGTTTTCAACTTACTACGAGTGGAGTATTCAATCCTATCGGAAGGTGGAAAAAATAAATCTCTACTTGGAAAATAAAAACAAGGTGAAAATCCATTCAGACTAAAAAACGAATCCAATAAGTTTGGTGAGCGTCAGTACTAGAAAACGTTAAACTTGATGCTCAAAAAAGCCATAGAAATAGTTGCCATGGCGACTGGTTCACTTTTTTCTATATAGTTATATTTATATCTCTCTCTCTTGCTTACTTTCATTCTCTCATTCTTTATCGTTTCTCTCCTATTATCTGTATGCTTTTACATTTTCCTATTTTCTGTTATATCGTATTATATTATATATGGCAATCAATAAAATGATCTCAATTCACATTAACCGATGTTTAAATTTCTAGTAAACAAGCTTAAAATAAGGATTTCAAACGAAAGAAGAGCTTCAGATACTTCAGTTAAAATATTCTCTAAATCAAACATTCGTAGAAAAACTAAATTGATTAAAACTCCCTCACCTACAGCGCCAACATTGGTTTGCTCTATCTATTTATATCCTTTTTTCCAATCTGTGCAGAAGATAAATCCAACACACCAACTTGTGACGTCAATGTGGAGCGCTAAGAATAATTTCTCCTTTCATACATTTATCCTCCTGTCCAACAACAAGGTACTGGATGTACAATCACAGTCGAGCAAATGAGGCCCCCGAGAGTTGCCACAGCGCTTTCTTCTACTAAAGTTTACCTTCTACTATACAGCACCTTCATTGCAGGTTCTTGTTGGGCGCTGTACGTTGTTTCACTGTTTCCTCCAACCGGCAAGGGAATATTTATGTGCCGAGCGTGAAGCACCGGCCGACCAGGCGACCAGTAACCACGAAGCAAAACGCCCACCCAAACCCAAACCGCCCTCCCGATCGCATTATAATCATCCGGGCCGGGTTCGCAAAGGTGAATAAAGTTGTCCCTTTAGAAGTACTCGAGAGTCGAGTGTACTGAGCCGACCAACGGTAAACCAAACTTCTGCGTTCATCGATACCATGCTTACGGTGGCCAAGTATTGCCATTGCTGATCGCCACCCCTCAAAAGGACCGACTGGATGGAGTCAACACTCAACCAGCAACCCACATTGTAACCGCTTTCCCTTCTACGGCCCTGCTGTCGAAAAACAGGTACCAAATTTTGTGCAGAAAACGACGAAAATGACCTTCAGGTTCAATTTTCTTCCGCTGCTTTCAACACATCCATAGTTAGCTCGCTGTGGCCGGAATGTTGTTCTTAATCTTGTGTCGCATGCTTTATCCCCAGTCGCAGCCTCTCTTTCAGTATGCTTGCTATGTGTTTTCCCCATACCCATTCACCGTTGCAAGCGTACTTTTACCATCCAGTGTCATTATTTTCTTATTCCACCGGCTCAAAATCCATCCCGACTCGTCTACCGCACCACGAACAATCGGTGCAACAGAAAGGTACCAAAGATAGAGAACAGTACTCGGCCATTCAAAAAAGCGACAAAAAGCAGTCAGCAGCAATCCCTAAAAAAGGAAAAGAAAAGAAAAGTAGCACGAACGGAAACAACAAACTTTGAGCTTAAGAAGTTCTTGGCCTACAGCGCAAGAAACAGTGCAATCAGTTGGATATACACTGCTGGGTGGCAACAAAAAAAAAGTGTTGGCTGGGTTGGTTTGATTTTTTGTTTTTCTTTGCCTCTCGCTCAAGAGCCAACTCAACTAAGAAGCTGTCAACTTCATTGCACCGATAATGCTACCCGTCAGTGACTGTTTTTGCTCATTCATTTTGTGTTTTGTTAAACGCAGGGCCGGGTGCAGTTTTTCGTGTATTTTTAAAGCTTTGTAATTGTACAGCTGGCTTCATTTTTAGCGGCCTTTAATTATTTGCTCTTAAATTGTTTGCAAGGTAATAGTACATTAATAATATAATACTAATAGTTTTAATTATGCAATTACATTATAAAGAGCTTGACTCAGGCAATATTACCAACCATTCGTTAATTCAAAAATTCAAACTAAATGGCGTTAAACAGCAATAAAACACCCCAAAATATCTAGACACAACATTCCCAAAGCGCAACGCTATTAGGGACATTTCAAACAATTTTCAATAAAAAGAAAATTACACCCCTAACGCCTAACTTTACTAACAATACAAGCATCCAAAATAACACAATATGAATTCGTTAGGGACATCCGCATGCTCCTAAGCTCCTAAACATTTCATTTCGCCTGTCCCGTCCAATTCCAGCATTCCAACAGCGAGGCGCTACCCCAAACTTACCTCCATACATCTGTGTCCGGGGCCAAAAATTTCCCAAATTCTACCGATGAGCAAAATAAAATAAAACCCCCAGCACCACTACATTCTGCAAAAAGTTTCTGCTTATAATTTACCGACAATCTGCCCGGTGCAGTCAATTTGTGGTTCGCTGCCCGCAAAACCCTAACCGCACCGCTCATCGGTGCAAGAGGCGGCCTGACAAGCGGCTGCCGACGCCCAAACCAAACCGTGCCGACACACATGTGCCTCGTCGCCGGCTGCTGGAAATGGTGGGGTGTGTGTGTTGTAACCCGATGGGCAAACCCAATGTCAGCAGGCCCTACCCATCACTGCCAACGACAAACAGACACAAACACACACACATTGTGTGTGGACGTAAATAAAACGTTTGCAAAACTGGCAGCTTTGCGGTCCGGGCGGTTTGCGAGTGTGTTAGCTAGCATGATTTAATTTACTAATTAATTAAGTAATCATTCGTGTTGAACGTATGAAGCACGGCCCTCCCGCGGGCGACAACATACAAATCGCACACCGGAAAGGGGACAGAGGATGGGACAGGGGTTTTCTAAGCACCATAATGATACGAGTAATGGGAAGCTTTGTTTGGGCTCTGCGGTGAGCGAACCGGTTGGTGTGGAGCATATGGATAAATATGGGAGCAGATGACCGCCATCATTAAGCGTACAAATCAATGCACATTTGTTGCAAATAAATTGGTTTGCCTTGTGAACAAAATCAAATACGATTTGCTCCAAAACAAAGTGGTGGAATTTAAATTAAAAAAAGTGTGCATGGCTGTACCACCTACAAATAACTCCTTTAGAGCATGAATAATTCCACAAATAGATGGATCCGAAAACTGCTCCACATCATCCAATTGACAGATAGCGACAGTAATAGCACAATATGAGCGCGGTGACATTATGTACGCATGGTTTAAATGTTATTACGCCCATGCATCCCCAACATTACCAACCCATTCATCAGTGTCGCGCTGACACACTGGTGCAATGATAACTCGGCATTTTTCATCAGCAATGCCTGGATGTTCGCGCTCATTCACAGTGGTTATTTTAGGTAAAGTATTTGTGTCACGCCACAAGCCGTCGGCTATGCATAACCCAATGGAGTCGAAGAATGAGCGTGGAATGATAAAAGTGTGGTTGGAATTTATTTCCAAAAGTCACAAAACAGCTCCCATATACGCACTCAGTCACGATCACTACTACATTGTAATACGATGATCGTACAACTGTACTTCGAGTACCGTCGCGGTAGGTCAGTGTTTCGCTGACATGAGCCGAGG
>KB667489.1:536498-570799 GCA_000349065.1 Anopheles quadriannulatus | reverse complement strand
GGTTGGTTCTGTTAAGTGTGTCACAATTGTTTTTATATGAACGGTGTGGCCTGAGCTCTTCCGGGTGTGTATGGTATGATCTGATTTACTGAGTGTGTTATAATGAATGTGTTACAATGGTGTGATTTGGCTTTCCAATGTGTCTATAGCTGATAGTGTGTATTATAATTAGTTCTGTATAGCAGATATGCTACAACATAATGCAATCAGATGGTCACCACACCACTGTGTCACCTTGGGGGAGACGTGTGATCACGAACAAATAGAGGCAGACTCGCGTGTTTAGTGTATGCTTTCCCCGCAGTAGCACACGCCACCGGAAGCTGCAACAACTTTCGAACTTTCGGTTAAATTGTGTCACGATTTTGTGGTGCTAAAGAGAGCATTACTGTCCTGCTCAACCCATGGCGAGGGCGGTAGATTGCATCTCGTGTGGTACGCGTGCTTCTAGGAAAGTGTCGACTAGCTTGTAATGTCCTGTTTTCGTGCCGAATACAAGCAATGAATGTTAAGGAAGAATAGGTTTATGGTTTGTACAGTGATTTGCTACATGTTAAGATCAGATGGCATTTTCTCTGAGTTGCGTGAATATTCAGCAGAACTGTTGTGAGTTAAAGTAAAAGAAATTAGATGAAAATATAATTTAAACTTCTAACAATACACCTCCTTCAACTTTGAGTTCATCGAACAACACTCCATCATTCCCCAACATCCACTGCGTGCGCTTAGCTAGTGTTTCTCCCTCCCCAAAGACAATTTATTATACCCACATAGAAGCTTCTCCAACGCAGAAGCGAACCACAAATTTCGCTGCTTGTTGATCGACGTCTCCTTCTCCACTGTTGACATTGATGAAAATTCTAATGAAGCTATCGATTGTTCCCTTCAGCCTGCGGGGAAAGCATAACGAATCACCCACGAATGGTCTGGTTATTTGGATTGACTTTCCAGCCCCAGAGCAAACCACCCCACTCCAGTGGGTAAGAAGCAAGCATGCCATCGATCGAAAACCGCAACCACTGCACGTTCATCTCAGCTCATTTATTCTGCGGTTTGCTCCCTTCAAAGACGATTGAAATTGGCACCCGTTTCTGACGCATCTCGTGTGTTTGGCAAGACAAAAAAAGAAGTATTCGTTCAACCATGGTACAACGCGCTCAAAGACGCCGGTCTCGAGCAGCATACAGAAGAAGAGAAGAAGAAAAAACGGTTGCGCCAATGCAGTCGAGCATTTGCATAAACCGTGCAGTGCCGCGTGCGAAATGGCACGTATGCGAGACGCAATGATTATGCAAAGCTAAAGCGAGGCGATGTTACTCGCCTTCCACTTTCCTTTACCTTCACTCAGCAAAGAAAAAAAGAACGTAAATGTATAGCGTCTTCTGTCGGAAGTGATCGTTAGATCGTGTTTGAATCAATCGACACTTTGCACGTTTTCCAGTGCTTCACACGAAACGCAGCGAGCTGGACATGTTTCTACTTCCCGCGAGAAGAACACGCACCGCGCACGATGGACTAATATTTAAAATGCAAATCACAGCCAATGGCAGCCAATTGCTGCCTTGGCTGAGCTGAGAGCAAGGCTTCAAGGATCAAATCGAATCAAAATTGGCTCACAAAGCTCCAAACAAAGCCGCCGCCGGGATGTGTACTGTACCGTCGGTTTAAACTGCTTATAAGCTCTCCCAGCGTCACACCGTTCACACCGTTACCGATCGCAACCGGCAAAAGTCAAACAGATTCTGTTTCTCCGGTTGCTTCTCCGGCTGCGGACGACAAATCCGTCCGCATTAACAAACTCCCGCCACCATTCGTAGTCGGTGAACCACGGTACGGCGCGCGTGTGTGTGTGTGTGTGTGTGTGTGTGTTGGACTCAGCCAAGCAAAGAAACAAACCGAACCAACCACTTCTGCTCCTGCGTTGCTCGTAAACCAATGAGCATTGTGAATGCTCTCTGGCAGCGCGTAAGCTTTTACTTCAGTCGCCTGTCAGTCACACCGCGGGGTGGAAGGTACAGCACCGTGACGCACAAAATCTGTCAATGGTTCAATGCTCTGCACGCGGCTGTTTGCATCGTACTTTCTGCCAACTTTCGGTACAGATCGTCCTGAACGCCAACCAGGGGGAAAGTTTTACAATCGTCATAATCATTTCACTTGTCGGATAACCTCGCCGACACTCCGACATTCCGATTGAACGAGAGGGACAGGGAGGAGAAAGCAAGGCACAAGGTCTATTGTTGCGAAGGTCTCAGTACAAGAAGCGTTTGTCAGTGATGGGCAAGTGTAATGGGGACACGTAGTGAACTGAACGCGGTTTCAGTTAATTTATTTAACAGAAAGACACATTTTTTGCACTCTGTTTTTCTTCTATGTAGCCATTTTTGCTCTTTATGTGTTTAAATGGCTCAAATATTTCAAAACGCAATATATAAAAGAATCTTTTTTGGGGATGGTTGAGAACCATTTCATGCATACACTAATGAAGCTGGAAGGCTTAGCAGTAAATCGAACAAATCCATCGCTGTGGTGTAAAAGTGTAACGATGAACTTAACGCAAAGCTCCATAATTTCAGCTATCATGAAGTTACACTCAAAGCTTACGTACCTGTCTGTGCATATCGTAAGCTAACTACCGCACATATGCTTTAACACCCCTATCATCCTCAGCAGAATTTCCAACCTGCTTCATCCACTTCTCATTAATTCCGCCCACCCAAAACCGTCTTTAAATCTGCAAATACGACCACCATCATCAAAACGGTGTACCTCTTTTATGTCCTTTTACCATGGGTAGCCAACATTTGAAACACACACACACAGCTTTCCATTGACTCTCCCAGACAGATATAAAACAACAAGCCCGGTAAGCTTAGCGGTAACAAAACCGGTGCAAAAAGTTTAAAGGTTAGCTAAGTTGCCTCAAACACCGTTTGATGCGACTCCGACCTGAACCCGTTAGATTGGGTCGATTTCCTACCCTTTACATGAAGTCAAAAGGGAAAAGTGAGACTGTCGCCTTTGCGTGCGTGTGTGTGTGTGTATGTTGCAAAACAATCCCAACAACAGCAGTGACAACTTTTCCTCGCTCCTCGCCGCCCCATAATCAGCCACCGTCATCTCGCATCATTGTGTCAAGCGCACTTCAGCGTGTTCGTTATTGACTGCGGAAAATTCGGTGCGTACGATGTTGGTTTGGTTTTTTTTGTGTTTGTGTTCCTTTGCTGTCCCGGCTAATCCTTCCCAACACCACAAGCAGAAGCGGCACGGATCGAAACGGGGAAAAAGGATACATTTTATGTGCGTTTTATTGCGTCATGCGGCGGATGTTGCGAACTAAGTTCATTAGCAGCTCGAACGCACACGAAAGCGAAGCGCTGCTGCAAACAAAAAAAGCCCCCCCCCCCACTGGCAGACATTTTACGCTAAAGCGAATGCTTTTCTAAGTGTGGAGCTGTTGGCAACAATCACAGATGACAGGCGCAATTCTTCTAATGGGCCTGCCCTTAGTCAGCTGTTGTGGTGTAATTGGACAGAACCGTGTTTTCCTGCCAAGATGCAGTCATCTAAAGGACGTCTGATGGAAGCGCAGAGAAAAATAGGCTAAAATCAACCCAAAATTCACTAATAGCTGGTGGGTAACGGGGTGACAAAATGTATAAAATAATTAAAATTAGAAAAAAAGGCTGTAACCATCATTACCTGTACCCTGATTAACGCTCGCTCAAGAACGGCACCATTCTCGGAAGGACAATGAAACCCACTACGGGGAAATGTTTACACCAGCAGCCGGATTGTTTAGTGCAAATAAAATTTGAAATTAATTTTCCAATCCAAAAAAAACGTCCACATTGCCGTACAAAATGTTGTTTGCGGGTGCTTTGCTGCATAGAATTTCATCTCCATGCAAAGCTTCTCTTGAGTCCGCTGTGTTCGTGGAAAAGGTTCCAGCTGTGTGCTGCTTGTATTTAAATAAGCCCTCAGTCTGTCTATTCCTCATCACTCCACTCATGTTCGTTCGTGCTCGTCCTGCTATGCATGGCTCCAGTTGGAAAGTTTTTCAACATCACCTACACCTCCATCACCAACCAACCAATGGCGAATACCAGGCAGGCAACGCCAACACTGTCCACTAATGAACTCCGCAAAGCTGGCTGCCTGCAACCCGAACCCGTGTATGGATAAATGTATACACAAACTCCTAATGAAACGATTTTTAACCACGCAGTTGCAAAAGCAACAGCTCAACAACAGTGCACAAAAAGCCGCACGGTTATGAGGGATGATCATTACTCGTTTGGGTTAGCGTAGTGTAGTGCGGTGCAGCTTTTACTGCATATTTTTACGCTGCAGTGCACATGAAAAGGATGAAGAGCATCTTTTCAGAGCGAAGCCCATTTATCTACGTGCTTGATGCTGGTGAAACAAGCGGGCATGTGATGGTGCGTTTTTGTCTTGACCTTTGCTTTACACATTCATATGAGTCTATGCACTGCTTTCAATGGTACAAATGCCGTGGGAATATTAAATATACATACTTCTTATGGAAAGCTAGTTTAAACTTTACATACAACCGACTAAAGTAATTAAAGTCGAAATGACAATGTTTGCTAAATTGATTGGATAATTAGGTAAAAAATAGCATTTTGTAATATCTAAACCAAACATATCAAACATATGGCCCGCGAAGACTTTCAATCCGGCCCGCAAAGAACTTTGGCAGTTATTTGAATAAAGCAGAAATATATTGTAGAAAAACGGGTGTATTAATGTTTATCCAAGAAAGTTTCAATGTTCAGTCTTTTTAGTTCAATTAACGAAGTACGTTACATATTGTTGCTTGTTTGGGAAGATATCTGCGAAGATGACCTGTAGCGTGTGTTTAGTAGTTATTTCTTGGTAGCACCCTTAAGTCGGACTCCCCATCTTTACACCCATTATCTGACTTTGAGGCTTTCTGAGAAGTTCAGAAACCATGTATCGGAATACCACTGTTTTCAATTCATTGATAAGTCTTTTAGCTATGGTTCTGCAAAAATCGGACCGATATCGTTAAAAATCTTCAAAAAAAAACAAGCATTTTAAGACGGCGTAAATTGTACAAGGTGGACAGTAAGTTGAGTTGTCTCTTTTCCTTAACAAAATGGCGGAAAGAATAAGTAAATTTTATAAACTGCTTTGGATATTATAATGTTTGTTCCATGATTCCTTATTTCTACACAATGAAATATGTATAATAGACTATCTGTTTTTGAATTATTAATTGGAGCCTACTAAAAAATATAGATATGATTCGAAGAATAGGTCGAAAAATGGTCGAAGAATAAGTCCGAAATGATCGCTCCCTCCCCTCAACCACGGCCCGCGAGAATATTTTTAGCCCTCATACGGCCCGCGATCCAAAACGAGTTTGACATCACTGATCTAAATTAACCTTATTTTCCAATAAGAGTTCCATTGTACTCATTATAGAGGTATGTATCATTATCAATGTTGTTTTATAGCAACCCCTATACAGAATTGAATACAATACCGATGCGAAGCTTATCTGTTATCCGATGCATCAACACACTGTAGGGTAAACTAGGGGCTTTTGGTATGTTAATAAACCCCTCGAAAAATAATATTTAATCGACACCAAGTCCTCATTCTTGTCACACTTTTTTAACGGATTTACCACAAAACAACATTAGCTAGAAACGTAATCCAAAAGTTTAATAATGTAATGGTGTTTAGTGTTCAATTTTTAACTGAAATAAAAACCATTTTGTTCCATCAACTGTTGCCTGGAAAACCCATATTAATTCAACGCTCGACGCTCAAACGCATCAACGATCAATTTCCACATAATTATTATCATCGCGTAAGCTTTCACCGTAAACACCGTGCACTATGCGTACGTACGCACCTACGAGCGAACCGAGCAAATTGTGGGGGCCATTAGTTGGTAAAAGAAAGCACAATTCCATTGCGTACCCCTGGCTCGTAAAGCGGTAAACAAGATTTTACAAAATGCAATACTTTCATCCCCTGCACAAGGTCTATTTTTCCGACGAATTAATATCATCTGCCCGCCGTAGAAGCGGAGAACTTGTTCGCTCACAGGCCCGGAGACGCTATCATCAATCGAAGCGGCCGAAAATCCAACCATGACGAGAATTGCCGCTTGATTTTTCACTGCTTTTTGGTTGCCGGACGATTTGCGAGCGAGAAAGAGAAAGAGCTAAAAAGGAGGGATGAAAGCTTGACCTTCACCTTACGAGTTTGTGGCCCATCCCACAAGCTTAACGCATTATTCACCGTTTTAAACTTCCTAAATTGGAACGAACGGATGTGCAGCGGAGAGAGGGCGCCAAACCGAACCGTAGTAAAGGCGAGTGAGCCAACAACAGCAATGAAATGAACACACACAAAAAAGCAGGTAAAACAAAAAAAACATTAACAAGCAAATGTACGCCCTAAGCACCCGAACACTTTGGGGCAAAATATTCAAATTTGTTCGTGCCATTTGTTGGGCGAGCTACTTTGCCGAAAGCCCGTGGCCCCGTGCGTACGAAAGCATTGTACAGCAGGCACCGTTGGCCGTGTGCCGTGAAAAACTTTTGCACAAACAGAAGCAGGCAACTACGAACAACAACAAAAAAAGAAAAATTGCTAGAACGTAATGCCAGTGAGGTGTATTGTGCGAGCCGGCCGAGTGAAGGAGAGATCGAAACGTACAAACCACCCGTCCGGCCCAATATCTAGGGCACCGGTGCGATGTGCCGGGATCGTGCCAGGAGACGAAATAACGAAAACTGAACACACACAAACTAGCGACCGTGGTGTGGAGCGTGCGGGAGCATAAGCAATCATTATTATTTTATACAAAATTTCACTGGTTTTCCTGGTGTTCAGCTTTTTTTTCGGTTTATTTTGTTAGCCTATCGTCTATCGTCCCGATGCTCCAGTGCTTTCTTTCTATTTTCTTTTCTGCATCAAACTGCCCAACCTTCAAATCAAACCGGCCAAAGCAATGAAACAAAGCAGCAATGAAACTTTTCTCGTTTAGCTTTTTTTTTTTGGTTTTTCAGTTCCCCCAGACCCCAGACGGTGTGGCGAGTACAATTTTTCGGGTATTTGCCGTACGCTCTTGAACGTTGAGTCCAATGTGCAAAAACAAAAAATAAGCTAGCTGACCCCACACAAACTCGCTCTCTAGCATCAGAGCGTGTGTTTCCTTTGGGGGGGCCGAAGGAAAGTTGGATAAGCTACTCATTTTTACATTTTTCATCAGCAAACAAATCAACAACAGCAACAAAAAACCATACCAAAAGGAAGAAGAAAAAACTCCCGAGCGTTGATGATGGTATGAAAGGCAAATTTACCGTGTTTGATTGATGCCCAGACATTCGTCCTTAAAACCCGAACCCCAATGGAGCGAAGGGAAATGAGCGGCAGGTGCCTGTTGGGTACCGGTGAGTTGAGCTCACAACCCACAGCAAAGGTAGACACACACACACACACACACACACACACACACACACACACACACACACACACACATACACAGGCACAAGGAAGGGAGTCTAGAAAATCCATCAATCAACACGCTCGCCCCGGATACGCAAAGTATTATGAATTTTTAAAGGTGTATTTATCGACCGCAACGGTCGAAGCCCTTTTTGTTCCCCTCAGTCCGGGCTTCAATATAGTAGGGTTACGTTTCTTTAAGTGGAAACCGTTTGGATCGTACACACCGTTCTTCACCCGGCACGGGAAGGTGTTTGTCGATTGGAATCGGAGTAAGACATAAAACTTAATGTGAGCACATTTGCTGGTCGCCCTTGGGGCGGCCGCCAAGGAACCTAATACGGGGAAATGCACTATTTTGCCGGTTTAGAACGGTTCCATGGGAAAGTGTGTGTGTTTATGAGTAACAGCAACACAACCCTTTGCATTAAAAGTTACGATAACGTTCCTTGACTGTTGGCGTCGCTCTTTGAAGCAGATCGTTGTGAAGAAATGATTCGTTTGAGATAAATTCACACTTTGGTAGGTAATTTCCCCCAAGAAACAGGATAGTCTTACAACAAACAGTGAAAGCTCTAAACAAAAGCGCTCGTACATATATTTTAAAAGCGGTTTCTATAAATTACTGCTTGGCTAACAATCACCAAGCACCCTGCTTCTCTGCATCCTCTCCTGCGGCGTCCAATTTCCAATTTGCTCCTTCACAAAAGCCATCGCTTGCTGCAGAGCTGCTCAACTCGGCCCGGCCCACCCTTCGAGCGGCATGTTCTGATTTAAATGTAAAAGTTAAATCAACCTAAATTGCTACATGCTTCCATCCATCCGCCCAAGCGTCACCCCAAGGGTGGTTTTCCCGTTTTACAAATGGCTCGCTTAGACAGAGCTCCCGGAAACACAAAGGGCGCTCCAGCGTTTGCATGGTCGGTCATATGCACGTGAAATGCGAGCCCGATAGGAAATCGCCATATCTTTCCGGGTGAGCAGAGATTTGTCGATGGGCAGGTTTTGCTCCCCGGACCGCTCGGGTGAAAGCACACGGTGAGGTTTGGAAAAAGGGCTTAGATGATCGTAGCCGCTCGTTACCATCATTATTACAACTCATTACGGCGCTGGGCATGCAGGAAGTGCAGCAAAAACTGTCGGCGAGTGAAAAACAGGGCCTCCATGCACTCTATGCATGGCCCCAAAAATGTCGATCGGCTCGAACAACGACGGCACCGACTGGATACCACACATCGATGGAGAATAGTCGGGGGCCACATCTACTGCCGCTTGCTGCGCTGCTGGCAACAAGCATTCCAGACACTGCGCAGCCCGTGCAGCCTCCCTGCATAGAGTATTAAATTTCCAAACCAGCCAAAAAACAAGCCATTCTGCCAGCATCCTTTCATCCTTTAACACTGATTGTACTCAATGTTTCTTCATGTTGGGGAGGTCGGGTTTTTTGGAACGTGGCCACGTTATACGCTTCTCTCCTGCTTCTTTTTTTTGGTCATAAACTTGCTCGGAGGGACGGTCGGAGAGACGTTCGTAGCATAAAAATATTCCCCACAGCACCCAACACCCAACACCCGTTCCCGAATGAATTGTTCCCGGAGCGCACCGGAGCACACTACACAAGTGAATCCTAACAACTTCCGCATCGTGCATGCACCCGCTCTCTCTCTCTCTTTCCCCCTGCGTGCCATCAGCTGAATAATCCAATTGTTTTAATCAGTGGCCTACGATCAGGTGCAGACGGCGGAGCAATTCTCGAGTGGAGCAACGGGCAGCAAACTTTTCCATTGTTTCCCGTCCATCTTCCGGCCCGGTTCGGGGGGTTTTCATCCGGGACCGCTTCCCCGAAAAGCAGCCGTCCACTCACCGGACCGCCGAGTGCGAAACGAGCCTTCGAGAGGGAGCCTTTATACACACACACCCAGCGCAGCCCATTCGCATCGTACAATCGGGGGAGTGGACCGAACCGACCAGAAGACAACAAGCGGAAAAAACAGCCACAAGGTACATCCCCGAAGCAAAGTTTCGTTTCCATGAATCTAGCGCGTACGTAATGGTCTGCCAAAGGGGGGCTAGCATTTGCCGTGTGCCGAGAGGGCGGACTGGTAGGGCAATCCCTTACATGCGTTCATTCGCCACACACACACACACACACACACTCACACAGGAATGGTTGGGAGGGATTAAAGGCAAAGCCGTGCCTTTCTGCGGCTGGCTTGTTACGGCGTCCGTGTGCTGCTTGGCTTGAGCTGAGGCTGAGCATTTTTGCCTTTTTTTGCCTATATTCTTCATCCCTTCCTCAACTTCCTGGTTGCGTTCTAAAGCCCGGGGAAAAATAGAAGAAAAGATCCGGCCGAGAAGAGCTTAACTAGCACCCGTGATAGGTAACCGGGCAGTACCCGGAGACAACTACAGAAACAACCTATTACGTGCCCCAGCGCGCTGTGGCACCGAGAATCACGCTCACGAGATTCATTTCAATTCGCCGCTAGGGGGGGGGGGGGGGGGGGGGGGTACCCAGCAACGGGGTGATAACGAGGGGGAGGGGAGGGGGTTGGGACTTGTCGTCCAGCACACTAGAGTTCACCATTTTATGGCACCGTACTTTCATGTACGGCTCGGTGTGTTTGCATACGTACCAAATCCGCACGCACCAGCTTCCGTTGATTATCTTCCCCCCCCCCCCCCCCGGTCTGGTTGCGGAAAGGCCTGACCAGCACCAGGGGCCTACAGTTTGCCCCCCATGGGCTACGGGATGGGACGGTGGGGGAAGGGGGAAGGGGGTGCAAAATGAAATAGACAACAAATTTACATTCACAAAGCCCGGCCCCACCCGGGCACGCAGCAGCATTCCACTTAATCGTACGCAGTGGACGCGTATGGGTTCCGCGCTCCCCAGCTCTACCACCAAAAAAGTTTGAGCAAGAACAACACAAAAAAAGAGTTGACCTCTGAACGGGGGCAGAGTGGGGGGATGTAAAAATTGAAATAAACCCACAACACTCACACCCATTTCCCGCATCCTTTTTCCGGCGCGAGGGAAATAGAGACACTATACAGGGAGGGTGGTCCATGTTCCGCATGATGCTGCTGCTGCTGCTGCTGGTGGGTACACACACTGTTGGAAGTTATGTCGCTCGATGTACACCACACCAGCACGTGGTTTGAGCATCAAAACAGCAGCTTCCTGGGCAGCGGAACGCGGATGACACGGGTCCCGGAGCGCAGCGGACCGATTCGAACCGACCCGTCCACATCAAACGTACAGCAGTGGCACGTACCACCCCTGTAGTGTAGTGGAGTGTCCTCGGCCTGGAGTGAGTCACTTTGCATTATTACATTACGTACGCAAACGACCGGTTCAGGTCAGTTATTTCGTTATTTTCGGCGCAAGGAGACCGGGGGCAAGGGGGGGGGGGGGGCGAGCCTTTTTGACTTTCATAGCTTCGGTTAGTTAAACGCGCCCTGTCCGAAGCAAAACTAGGGGCTAAGCTACGTTCGTAAGTGCGCTGTGGACAATGGATGGAAGATGTCCGTGTGGTAGAGTTGGTTCTCCGTGCCATTCTTTAAAGAGCAACTGCTGCGTTGCGCCGTACCTGCACCCGTGGAGGGGTTGGATAGCATGCAAAAGCATTTTAAGCGAATATAAGTATCTGGAACGTAGGTCATATTTGTGAAGAGTGCAAGTCAAGCAGATCGCCCGTTGGGTGCTCTTGGAGTATCTTTGCCCAACCATTGTGTGGAGTAAGATACTTGGAATGTCTGCGGGGCCATGCATTCGAACAGTCATTCAGTGTAGCGCTCCTCACTTCGGAAAGGAGAGTATATCTGACCTATTTTCTTCAAAACAGGGATGAATATGAATCGTCTCTGTGCAAAATTGATCACTCAGGGGTACGTAAAATAAATATCAAATAGCCCGTCCAAGGTATTGTAGTATAAGGCGGGAAATAGGTGGAAGAATGAATAAATTGTTATTGTCATACACATATTTTGCATGTGTTTTAGGCAATTTATGTGAGACAAATGTTGACAAATGTTTAACTCACACAGTACTGTAATAACCACAGTATTCCAATTGGATGATTTTTAGTTTGATAGTAATTTAGAAGCAAAACTTTAACAACAAAACTTATTTGTCAAGCCATATACACACTTTAAAATGTTCATAGTAGCCAGCTAGAGTTTCATCAAACTCATGCGCATTGTAATCGAAAGGTAATTGAAGTTTGCTGGCCTAAATCGTACATTCCGGTCACATTTTGAAGTACCAGCAACTTATCAACACGAGTCTTGAACAATCTAACAGTAAAATGTTCAATGTATTTCTTTTTTTTAAGTTGATATATATTTCAGCTTCTTTTTTAAATTCCACATTGCAGCATTATTTACAATAGATCGAATTTGTGATGCAATTGCAGTTCTTTAAATTGCCTTAATCGTTGAAGCAGCGTCAATCCAATCTTTCCACAGCAAGCAATGGTGTTGAGAACAAAAATGAGCATTAATCCCAAGTAAAATTTTAAATCTTATCATAGTTTTAACGTTGTTGTTACGGTTATTCCATTAAGCCTCCCTTTTTCATTTGAATGTCTTGTATGACCCAATAAGACTATAATAAAACTCTCTTAAGACTGATGGGGCCCATCTACACTCTATTAAGACTACTTGTTAAAACCATTTCTAGCCCTTTAAGATGTGAGGGGTAACTAAAACAGACCATCCAAAATTACAGCTTATTGCTATGGATATGTTCTTGAGACGGCGATGAAGTAATGATTATGAAGTCATAATAATGGTTGATAATTATTTGAGAATTATGATGTTGTCTTAATAATATTTATGATTCTGAAATCGCTCGCGTATGAGCAGAAATCCATGCCAAGAAAATTTCACTGTTGAAATACATTATAATATTTTAAAAAATATCAAAGTGCCTCAATAATAACCAACTTTTTAGTATAAAAATAAATTATTTAAAAAATATAGTTTTCATTGAAACGCCCTCAATTTGCACACAAAGTTTTTTCAAGGCTGTGGCATAATAAACATGACGGAAAAAAACGTTTGGGAAATTGCCATTTTTCTATTTGTCTTGTAAATTATGAATTGGTTTATCTACACATCAACATGGCTAACACATTTTGAATACACAAATCAACAATCTAATGCATTAAAATGGATTCCATTGGCTTAAGATCACGAGGACTTTCTTGATCACAAGTTCAGTCGATTTGTAGTATTGTATATGTGGCTAAGATAGTTTTAAACAACACATAGCTTTAGTAAGCACTTGTGCAGACTAACAAGTTTTAAGACTCTCCACGTACAGGTAGTGTCCGAGATACGCGGATCCTGGTATATGCAAATTTCACAATCGTGAGTTTCTGAATTTGACAGTTCCTTGCACATTTTTTTTTTTATTTGATACAAAATCAGTTAATAGCAACATGATTCAATAATAACCATCCACTGCTAGCAAAAGGAAAAGAAACTTGAATATATAATGGCTGAAAACCGCTTCTTCACGATTTGCGTTAATAGCGTATCTCAGATACAGCCTGTATAGTTTGTTACAAGATCCCTTCATCCAAGACTTAATAAGCATTTAATAAGATCAGTTGATCTTGATGTCCCAGTCTCAAATAACGAGTCCTAAAACATGATTAAGAATACGTTTACTGGATGGTTAAAGCCAGGCATCTTGCTTAAGTCTTATAAGACAGTCTTATAATCGCCTTCAGAACGTTTTAAAGGTTTAACAACTTTAAAGACTGTTAAGCATCTTTAAAAGATATGTTAAAACTATGTGGCTCATATTATAGTTTTAACAGACAGTCTTATAATCGCCTTCAGAACGTTTTAAAGTTTTAACAACTTTAAAGACTGTTAAGCATCTTCAAAATACATGTTAAAACTATAAAGCTTAGTACACTCATAGTAAAGCATTCTTTAGACATGTTTAAGTGTATAGGAAATGTTTCTTGGGATTGACAACAAAACTTATTGGCTTAAACGTAGCAAGAGTTGCGTGAGTCTCTGTGAAAATCCGAGTTTTCAGGTTCTTGTTTGGCGGACTGGAAGTTCCACCTTCACTCATAAGCATTTTTGTGTGATTGATTGCAACGAATTCAAAAGAAACAATGACCTTTCCCATCCCATTTAATGGCTTTCTTTATCAATCAATTCCGGCCAATCTCTATCTTGATGAATTTAAATATTCCATTGAAAATAAAATAAAAAACCTGTAATTATACGAAGAGTTTAACACTCATTTTGCTTACTGTTTTCATATTCGCCATCCTTTCCGCTGCTCGTTCCTTCCACCACGCTGCCGGCTGACAGTTGGGCCAGAACGACGTACAGCACGACCAGCAGCGCTGCCAGCGGACGTACTCCCCGTCGCCCCGTCCACGCTTCCCTGCCAATGCCACCCGCCACCGAACGGCGGCACAGCTTAATGCACATAATTACTATCTCTTCCGCCCTTTTCTATCCACCCCTTTCCACACACACGGACACAGACACTGGCACTAATTGCTTCTTCGCTTCCCTTTCAGCCTCCAAACACTCGCTCACACACTCTCATCCATCTACGCACACACACCTCACCTGCACGGTGCAACACTGTGTGCGTGTATATTTATAGATATATGGGATTGAAGCACGATCCCGGCTGCTCTTAGCGCTTTGCCATGAGGGATTTGCTTCCTTATGCAAGGACACCACTGTAGAGGTACATTGCTGCCGATAGAAAAGGAAATGAGAGGCTTGAACAATGAACAATAATCTGGCGCACAATTATTTCTTTTTTTTTTTAATTAAAATCTAAAGATGCTCAGGAAACATCACTGGCCAACGGTTGGGCTGTTGTGGCTGTCGGTTGGGCCACACGGAATCACTGCCACCGGCACGTCATCCTAGCTTCCACTTTGCTTAATACACATGTAAACATACACACGCACTCACAAACACGTTACGGTTCCAGCTAGAAACAGAAGCCGCCCTTTTGGCCCCACCTTGTCCCGAGGGCGACAAAGACAGCGTTTCGCGAGAACCATGTCAACCGTGTGCTACACGTGTGGCATATCCGACGACCATCCGACACCGCACTAGGCGCTAGTACCCGGGCACCAACACGTCGTCCTTCACGCTTTACCGCAACCGAGCAGGAATGTACGCCAAGACACAGGCGTGTGTGTGTGTGCGTGCGCGGGCGGTGAACATTTGGGTTCGTTTCTTGCTAACAAACCCCTCTCCCGCACTTTGAGCACACACTATTGTGCTTTGCCGCTCCAAGAAGAAAGCTTCAACTTTCCCCGAACGCCGGTTCGAAGGCACGAAAGAGAGAGTGCGAAAACTGTTTCCCTTACCGCCACGTGCTAGTGACTTTGGGAGCAAGTGGCAACTAAGGACACTCCTCGGTCTGATTTTTCGTTTCGTTTTCCATCCAAACGCTCTCGGTTAACGTAAAAATTCTCGTGGCCAAGAAAAGGGCAGCCACCAGGCCGGGTAGCAGTAGGCTGGGTTCGCCCGAAACCTCACTTGCTGCGCTGCAGGGCTTCCTCCCTTAAATTGGCTGCGAGTGCTTCTGATTAGGACAATCGCAATCGAAGGCAAACGCAGACAAACGCGCGCCCAGTGGCGCAGTGGAAATTAATTAATTTATCACCCACTACGCCCGTGGCCCGTGGCCTTTGTCCACCCTGCGCAAATCCAATCAAAAGCGAAGAGGGTCGAGGATGAAATCGAACATCATCCAAACTCAGTGCCGAGTGGTTCGAAAGGAAATGTGTATCTACGGCCAGCGGAACACGACCGTGGGTAGGTGTGGGTAGGCGGCGATATGGCGAGAAGTGTCCGCTACTATGCCGTCTTGCACTACTTGAGCCCGATTAATCGGCCGACGAGCGAACGGAAAGCGACCGACCCGCCCGCTTAGGCGGGTGGCGTAAGCGCACCGAGACACGTTGTGAATCTGTGCCACGTGATAGACAATCCAACACATCCGCCACAAACGCACACACACACACACACACACACACACACACACACACACACACACACACACACAAGGACACATTAAAGATCGATCAATCGATACAGTTCGGTTGTTTGGTTTTGGATTGGACAGGACGGCAGCACCTTCGTTCCCGGCAACATACGCCCAACATATGAAAGTGGCGTGAGCAATTTCACGCACGATCAATAAATCCAACTCAACTGTCACGTGCCAGTCGTTACGTGCGTTTGTATTCCACTTTCTCATGCTGGTCGTCATCATCACACACACACACACACACACACACCCACTGGAACCTTGCAGCATCCCGGTACCCCCACGAGGTTGCAATTGTGCGTTGTGGAGTTGTAGGTCCTGGCAGGGGTTTGCCAAAAGAAAAAGGGGTTTGCCCAATTTTTGCAATCAATCTTTCCTTGCCGGTCGTCCGCAGCTTCCATCCCGACACACACACACACACACACAGCGTTGAAAGGCCAATAAACTGGTTGCCCCTTTTTCGACCGGCGCAAACAAATAACTGTCATTCGAGCGCGGTCGCCGACTAATCAATCGCGCAATTTGCAACCCGTACCGGAGCCCCGTGCTTGATTGGCGCTCCTTCCAAGCGACCGGAAGCGGCGCGCCGCCACCCTACCTCTGTGCATCTCAAACGCTCCCACAACAAACGCAATCACGCGAACCGATTGGACGTCGATTGTCCTCTGCTCCCCCGCGCAAAACAACCGCACACGGGCGCACGCACACCGAACGTGCTCCGAACGCACGCACCCGCCTAACCCGGTCGCACTGTATACGCCGTACACGCGCGCACTGTACTGGGGTCAGTGGTTGTTTTTTATTTCTTTCTTTCGCTTTTTTGCCGTTTTCACACCAAATCGACCCGACGATCCTTACAGCGTTGCGGACAAACTCTCACTGGCGGGCCGAACGCTAGCCGACCGTCGACGAGCGGCCGTGCGTACGCGACCCGTGGTACGGATTCGTCACAATCATACGCAATCAATCCTCGTGCGGGATGCTGCGTGAGAGCGCCGTCTCGGCGCAGCATCTCTTCTCACGGCCCCTCTCATTCGGTGCTCGGTGAGATGAGCGCATCGGGTTTGTATCACTGCTCACTTGCTGAACCAGCGCTTGCTTTTATGGGTGACGGACACGTGCACGGATGATAGGTGAGTGAGGCACTCACAGGATACTTGCGAAGTGAGTCGCTGTTCACGCTTCCAGTGAGTGTCCTGAAAGTGTAGAATTCACCGAACCAGCCACTCACCCGTTACAGCACCCATATCGAGGTAACTCAGCCTCTCCTCTCATTGCAACAAATCCCACACACGCTACGTCACACAGAAGGACGTCAAATTTCGGATAAGGTTTTAAAATATCTTCTCGAACAATGACATCTAGCTACGTTTCTATTCTACCCATCACCGCACACAATGCTTCTCCGGCTCAAGCCATTAGATCATTCCGCCCAGTGAGACGCTCCAGCACGATGCCCGAGTCCGGCGCTAGCTTGTACAGTCGCGTGTTGATCCACGTGCCGGCCTGGGGTTGCGCCTGCAGCGAGCTAGCGATCACCTTCAGCCAATGTTCGCCCGTGCCCGGAAATTGCGACGCCACCGGTAATGTGGCCGGTTCTGGGCCAAAGTTTAGTGCCACCACCACATAGCCGACCCCCGGTACGCTGCGCTTGTACATCACCAGATCCCTGCCGACGGTGCGCAGTACAAAGTTACCCTCCGCCAACAGTCTCCGCTTCCGGTACGCAGTCAGCTGCATGAACGTTTTCAAATGACTGCGCGGTGCCGCCAGCTGGGCGGCCACATTCAACTCCCGATACCCGTCGGCCACCGGCAGCCACGTGCGGGACGCGTTCGAGAAGCCCGCATTCGTGCCGCTGCTCCACTGGAACGGCGTGCGTACCGGGTCGCGCGAGTACAGCTCGTACGTGGCCGGATCCGCATTGCAGGCGGCCGGATCGATCGTATCGTTCCACGAGATCCACTGGTCGACCATGGCGATCTCCTCCCCGTAGTACGTCACCGCTATCCCCGGCAGCGTTTGGAGCGCAATGTTGTACAGGTCGGCCCGGGCCACGCCAAGCCGTGACGCGATGCGACTGTTGTCGTGGTTGCCCAGCACCCAGTTAGCGATCGCACCGGACGGCATCGCCCTCGTCCAGCTCTGGACGGCGTTGACAAAGTCGCGCCCCGTACTGTTCGCCGTCAGCAGCGTGATGAGCTGAAAGTTGAACGGAATCTGGGCCCCGGGTGCGGCCGGCGTACCATAGAACCGAGTCATGTTCTGCACCGCCGTGTACGCCTCGGTCAGTATGATGCGCGTAACGTTATCGCGAGCCGTGTACTCATCCACCACCAGGCGCCACTGGTGCACCATGTCGTACGTTTCCGGCTGATCCTTCGTTTCCGTGTGCGTAAGGTAGGCCGGATTGTCCGGATCGTCCGTCGCCTGCCCGGACAGTGGTTCGTCCCGGTAGTGCCCATCCACCTCCTCGCTCTCGAACAGGTACGGCAGCGCATCGATCCGGAACCCGGCGATGCCCTTGTTCAGCCAGAAGCGCATCACGTTCTTCATCTCCTCGACCAGCGCCGGATTGCGGTAGTTCAGGTCCGGCTGCTTCTTCTGGAACTGGTGCAGGTAGTACTGCTGCCGCTTGTCGCTCCACTGCCAGGCGCTGCCCCGGAACACGCTGATCCAGTTGGACGGTGGGTGGCGCGTACCGTTCGCGTCCAGCACGCCCGAATGCCAGATGTAGTAATCCTTGTACGGTTCTACGCCCTCCTCCGACAGCCGGAAGTGTTCGTGCTCGTCGCTCGAATGGTTCGGCACAAAGTCCAGTATTAGCTTCAGCCCGATCGAGGCACACTTGGCCGCCAGCTCCTCGAAGTCCTCCATCGTACCGTACTCCTCCTGGATGGCGTAAAAGTCGGAAATGTCGTAGCCGAAATCGTTCATCGGCGATTTGAAGATGGGCGACAGCCAAACGCCATCGATGCCGATCGTTTTCAAATAATCAATCGTTTGCGTTATGCCTACGAGGAGCGCGAGGGAGAGATAAAGAAATATTTTATGAAAGAACGTAAAGAAAGTGTATCAAGCCGAGTTACCTTTAAGATCACCGATCCCGTCACCATCCGAATCCTTGAACGACCGCGGATAGATTTGATAGAAATTACCCCTCTCCCACCAGTCAAACTTGTGCGCTTTTCTGATCGGTAACGGTCGATGCCCTTGAGTGCTGTGGCCCAACGCCACCAGCAGCAAGAGAACGCCCAACGGTGGCATTTTGGGTGGGAAGCAAATAAGTAAATGTTGATGCTTTCACCACACGGAGCCAGCTTTTATAGCAACAACTGACTGATTTGCAATTCTAATGTGAAAATTCGTTGTGCACAACAACTGTTTCCAGCAATAAGCTGTTACAATTAATGATGTTTATTTAATAGTTGCTGTTCGTCAAGATCGGGTGTTCTTTCCAATTTTGTCGATGATCCTCTCGTACCGTGGGCGGAAATGCTTCTACGCTCGCTCACTATCTAGCGGGCCGTCCATAAATTACGAAACACACATAGCCGAGTGAAGGTGGTTTGTTTCAGCGTTACGAAAACGAGCAAATGAGTTGTTCGGAAAATTAGTTCTCAATCCGTAAAAGTAGGTTTGCCAAATTAAGATAAATGTTGATCTACAGCAAATTTACAGGCAATCCAAGGCAACCAAAAGCTTCGATCGGGTGCTTATATCCATGAGAAGCTCTAGCCAAGGACCGAGCATCCTCGAGCATGCTATTGTGGCACACCAACAAGAGAGAAAGAGAGAGAGAGAGAGAGAGAGAGAGAGAGAAGAAAAAAGAAAAAAAAGAAAGGGAAATATATTTGTTCTTCTTTCACGACAAAAAAAAGTATAAAAAAATATAAGTATAAAAAAAAGTAGTTGGATAAACAATAGCCAGACGATTTGTACTTTTGCATGTGCTGTAAGTTCAGAACGAACATGTCATTAGGCAGTACCAATTGACAAATTGTATTTCCAACTGTCTTTACAGATAGATACGATTTATTCCTCATTTGCTTCTAGAACTTGAATTCCGATAAGACCATGTACGATCAGCAAGACGAGGAGATGGTGAGCCCGTACCCTTCCAAAATGAGAATTACGAGGTTTAAATGTTAACGTGCTTGTGTGACGGTATTTATAGCTGTTCCCTTACGATTTTCAAACACAATCAATCTAATTTGCATACATTAACGTGTTGGCGGACCTCTCTAATGCACGCCCAACGAAGGAATGCATCGATGCACCTCCATCACCTGTTCAAATACAATGTCTATTCCTCTGCCGAGTTTCGATTGATCGGTACTGTTTGTTCTGAGTGCGAGCGCCTACACGTGTAGTCCAAAACAGCCGAAGTCATACAAAATCATGAAAAAGTCTGCGCCCTTTTGTTCCGGCATCCTCGTGAAGTTTACCGAGCTGAACCGAATAGTTGTGTTCGATAAACATGTGTGCGTATCAGGTAGCAGCATTTGTACTGCTTACCTGCCGTATGCCGCTGTGATACCGAGCGAGACGCATAGACAACGCGTCTAGAGGACATGTGTAGCCGTGAGGAATTTTTTCTGTGTCTCTTTTGCCTTGTCCTTGCCTTTAGATCCTGATGAGTGAAGCATGCATACCTTTCGGGTACGTTCGGGGTATAAGCGCTGTCTCTCTCATGTTAATGGTAAAGATAGAATCGTATGCCATCGGCTCTGCATTCGGGCGTGGGCAGGCCCGTGGACGCTGTCTGTTCGCATGCAGTGGGGTTTCGAACATCATCATCGATGGATTGATAAAAAAAACAGGGCCCATTTCACCACATTTGAGAGGGTTATTCGCGGACGCATCCCCTGTTCTCCCTGCGTTAGGCTGTTAGCGATTAATGCTGAACGATCTGTTTACTTTGCGGGCTCGGCTACCGGGTAAAGGGGTAGGGTTAAAGTACGCCGTGTCATAGCATCACCGGCGTGTTGACCTACAAAACAAAGTCAACAAGCTAAAACCATGCACAGGGGGAGTGAGTGCCACCGGCAACAAATTGCACTCAATGTAAATCCATCGCACCAATGTCTATTCCATTATTCTCGTATTATCGATTGGGGTTTGTGCACCTAATCCCTTAAAACCGTTTGACCTGGGCGAGAAACGGGAGTGTGAGCGTTTGCGATAGGCTGGAGCATATTTAAATCGATTGTATCCATATGTTTGCCAGTTCTGTTCTGTCGCCGTGATGTGTGTGTTTATCTGGCCTTACAACTGGCAGTAGCAGCGGATGGAACTATGCCCTTGTCTATTAACCGAATAGAAACATGAGCCTGATGTAACGGAGATGAAAAAAGAGGAAATGACCCACAGCAGGAAACGATCATGATATGCAACTCGACACCCACTTTAATGTGCATCTCATCTATGCATCTCCGTGGCAAGTGGATCGTTTGTCGTGCGTGCTGGTGTTAGTTATCTTTAAACTGCTCAGTCCAATTTGTACCCACTCAATATATAAAAACTGCTCATAATGGTCATTTTTTATCAATTTGGAATATGAAAAGTTTTAACAGCAGTAATGGTTATTCCATTAAATGCCATATCGAATTTCGCTCTTATTTATCACTTTGTAATATAAACCCCTTCATTACTCACCCCGGATCTGTCTGTCTTAAATGTCTTAACTGATGAAACCCTTCCCATCGTTACCCTGTTTCGCTTCCACGTTCGTTCGCACTTACTATTAATTAACAGAGCTTATCCGGCACTTGGCCACCCACCGGACCAGCCGTTAGTGGGTATCGTTTTTATCAGCCTTTCCCACGCACGATTAACCTAGGCATAGGAAATGGCCATAAGAGTAATGCATTGTGTGGTGTAGGACAAAGTAAAAAAGCAATGCTCCATCCCCCGGCTACCAGAGCGCTGGCGACAAAGTGTCGCACGATAGCTGGTTTAACGTAAGCGGGGTGCCCTAAGCAGTAGCAAGAAGTCTGTAGTCTGTAGACCGAGACCTGGTGCTGGTGCGGTTCCACGTTTAGCCGTTGCCCCGTTGATCTGTTCTCCGATCGATTGGTGGGCACTGTTTTCCGTGTCAATTCCCAACATGATCAGCATTATTCAACGCTAGTGAGATGTTTTTCAAAACAGCACAGCTATCACAAACATATGACAGCTGTTGAAACACATCTCGCTTGTGTGTTGAATAATGATGTTAATATTGGAGTGTAAAAGAGCCACAATCATGTCGATATCGTCATGAACTCAACTATCGTATTCTCGCCCAAATCTTTGATAGCTCTTTCTGGTACCATACTTGAACAGTGGAAACAAGCAAGCTGATCACCCTGAAGCAATGCATTCTTGATTTTCCATATTTGATTAAACGGTGATACCAGCGGTACTTTCCAAGCACGTACTAAAAAATCGAATCAGAAACCCTTTCCAATTAGCTCGGAATAAGCCCTCAGTGCTCCGATGCATACCTGTAAATCTATAAATATTTGCATAATCAACTAGAAGCGAATGCACTGCCATATTACATTTAAGAGGCGAAAGAACTCCGCAGGAGCCAAAGCCTCTCTAAACCATACTAACAACAACAACTGCCATATTACAATGTAGTTTCATTCGTGCCGTAAGAGAGATATTCCCTTGCATCACTTCTTTCCACTTCGCTTCCATATGGTATAATAATTCAAAGAAAAACTATTACAATTTAATTGAATTACCGCATTTTCGCACATTTAGATACTATTCAATACATTCTTTGCCCACTAATTGGAAATTCCCGGTAAATATCACAACGCTGAACGTAAAACGGAAATGGAAATATTGCAACAATCGTACAACCCCCGTTCGCGAGATGGAATACTGAATTCTGTCCCTCCCCCCTCCGTCTAATACACTCACATCATTCCACGTAGTAATTGCATTAGCACACAGCAAAATCCCGCTCACGCCAACTCCCAGTACTTCCCCGTGTGGTATGCAATTAATCTGCAGGGCCCGCATCGATTCCAGCAAGGCGAAACACGTTACCACTATCGCACGCTAATGACGCCGATGATTGATTCTCATTAGTACCGGGCGGTGATTAAGCTAATCACTTGCCTCTCGATCCTTATCGGTCGCATCCTATCGCACTCGCTATGGGCGGGCACGGAGGGAGCCCGATCGGCGCCCGCAGGTCAGGAGGTGGCACATTAACATCACTTGCAGTTTTATTCTACCAAGCGCGAGGCAGGTGTACCGATTGCACCGAGTGGGGGCGGGTGGATGTGTTGGGAGAGGCTAACCCCCCAATGGCGCTTAATAATGTGAAACACCCACCGATGGAACACACAATTTGCGTCGTAAGGATGATGGTAATTCTTTATTGTACTAGTTCAATCTTAAGCTTCATAATTAAGCCAACTCAGGGATCCAGGGAGAAGGGGATAGAAAGATGGGTTTGGTGGGTGTAAACTAAAACGTTCGTTTCAAACGACATTTTTTCCCGCAAATCAAATTCCAAGTGTCCGCGTAAGGTCAAGCAACAAAGCGGATGTTCATCACTTATAGGGCCGGGGCCGGCAGTTTCACGCCAACCGGATTCTCTTCGAACACGGTCGTCCTTCGTCCGTTCGCGCTCTGTACGTTGCGAAAGGCGGCGTAAGGCATGCGGGACGGTGTCCAGCCCGCGGCCGGTAAGCTTTCCCCCAGCGTCACATACAGCGTTTGCTGGTGCAGTGCCTTCGGATCGTAGCTGCTCGCATCCAACCGTCGCCCGTCGGGCCCGGCAAGCACGTTGAACTGCACATCCTTTAGCCCGAACAGCGTTACCACCTCCTGGTGCAGCTGGTCGAACGTGAGCGGCTTGCCGGAAAGCCGACCCTCCAGCAGCAGGGAAGCCTTGCGGGACGGTGGGTTAGGTTGGTAGCGGGGAGCAAGCCCCTCATCGAGCTGAAGGTTAACCCACGGCGCGGCCGGTACCTCACGATCGTGCGGCGAGCAGATGGTGATCGTCAGCGTGATGCCCTTCAGCTCTTGCGCCTCCTCGATCAGCACCGGTTTGGCAGCTGCCTCCGGGCCGTACGGCACGAACGGCGACTTGACCGTGCCGACGATGAAGCTGCGATGGCTTTCGGCGACGCTGCGCACCTCGCTGTCGCCGCCGCTCACGGTGTAGTAGATCAGCACCGGATCGGTCGGGATGAGCTTCGCCTTCTTCTTCAGCTTCTGGATGCGGTTGATGATCTCGCGCGCCGTGCCCTCGCGCATCAGCTCCTCGTTCGGGGTCATGTCGAGCAGGACGAGCACGTCGTTATCGCTGTGCGCCTCGAACGACGCATTGCCGCCGCTGAACTGATAGATCAGCCGGATCTCCTCCAGCTCCACCCGGTGGCCGGCAATGTCGAAGTGGCCCTGGGCCAGCTGGCGCGTAATGTCCGCATCCGACAGCTGCTTGATCGCACCGAGCACCTGCTTGAAGTCGTTCTTCAGCCGCACGCCGAGCGTCTTGTGGTCGGCTTCGGCACGCATCGTCACACCGTACCGCTGCCGCTCGGAGCTGAGCGTGATGCGCCGCACGTTCAGCTCGTCCAGTATGAACGCCTCGAGCGAACGCACGTCGGCCAGATACTGCTCGCTCTGGTGCACCACGATCACCTCCGTCAGCGGATACTTGATCGGCATCGTGCGCCGGTCGCGCATTACGCGCCCCAGCTCAACCACGGCCTGCATGCGGGCGACGGCCCGCTCGATGGCCACGTTGATGTAGCGCCCGTTCGAGGACGGCATCATCTGGTAGTGGACGCTGCCGTCCATCGGTTCGCTCGAGAGCAGCCGCAGCCGCTGGTACATAAACTCGGTCAGATAGGGGGTGAAGGGAGCCATCATCTTCACCATCGCCAGCAGCACATCGTACAGCGTGTCCAGCGCGTGGTAGCAGTCCTCCACGCCGTACTCGCCCTTGATGCGCTTGCGGTTCATGCGCACGTACCAGTTGGTGAGCTGGTCGATGAACTTGGTCAACCGCGGCACGACCGTGTACAGCCGGTACGCCTTCATCTCCTCCGTCACGAACTTCAGCAGCGACTCCTTGAACGAAATGATCCACACGTCCATCACGTTGGTGGAGCGCTTCTCGGCGTGCCGGACCGCGTCGTACCGGTAGCGGATGCCTTCCTCCTTCTCGAACCGGTCGACGTTCTGGAACAGGAACCGGAACGCGTTGAACCAGGGCAGAAACACGTCCTTGATGATGTCCCGCACGCCCTCCTCCTTGAAGCGCAGATTCTCCGCCCGCACGACCGGCGAATTGATCAGATACAGGCGCAGCGCGTCCGCCCCGTACTTGTTCACCACCTCCATCGGGTCGGGGTAGTTCTTCTTGCGCTTCGACATCTTCTGACCGTCCGCCGCCAGCACGAGCCCGGTCACGTTCAGATTCTTGAAGGGCGCCTTGTTAAACAGCGCGGTCGAGATGACGAGCAGCGTGTAGAACCAGCCGCGCGTCTGATCGATACCCTCCGCGATGAAGTCGGCCGGGAAGTTGTTCATAAACTCGGCCGGATTCTCGAACGGATAGTGGCTCTGGGCGAACGGCATCGAGCCGGACTCGAACCAGCAGTCGAACACTTCCGTCACGCGCCGCAGCGGCGGATTGCCCGGCACGGCCGACGGTATTTCGATGTGATCGATGCTTTCGCGATGCAGATCGGTCACCCGCACGCCCGAGTAGCGTTCCAGCTCGTCGATGCTACCGACGCACACGATCTCTTTCCCGTCCGGCGAGATCCACAGCGGGATCGGTGTACCCCAGTACCGGTTCCGGCTGATGGCCCAATCGCGCGCATCCCGCAACCAGTTGCCGAAGCGCTTCTCCTTCACATACTCCGGCACCCAGTAGGTCTGGGAGCTACAGTTCAGCAGCTGCTTGTTCATGTGCTCCACCCGCACGAACCAGGACGGGACGGCCTTGTAGATCAGCGGCGTATCCGATCGCCAGCAGAAGGGATAGTTGTGCTTTACCTGCGATGCCAACACCAGACGGCCACGCTCCTTCAGCAGCTTAATGATGGCCTTGTCCGCATCCTTCACGTACTGGCCGGCGAAATCCGTCACCGGTTCCACAAACTTGCCACTCGCGTCCACCGGACAGACAATCTCCTGATCACGCTTGATCACCCCATTCGCCAAGCACACGCGGTAATCGTCCTCGCCGAAGTAGGGCGCCTGGTGAACCACACCGGTACCGGATTCCTCCGTGACGTACGTGTCGGTAAGCACGCGGAAACCGACACTCTCGTACTTGCGGAAGTAATCGAACAGTGGCTCGTACCGTACACCCGCCAGCTTCGAGCCCGGGAAGCTTTCGAGTATGGTGTAGTTTTCCGGCCCCTTCAACAGCGACTCGATGCGACACTCCATCATGATGTACACCTTGCCCGTTTTCGTCTCGCGCACCTTCGCGTACACCAGCTCCGGATGTACGCAGCAGGCCAGATTGGACGGCAATGTCCACGGGGTGGTCGTCCAGCCGACCAGGGCCGCCCCATCCTTATCGCCGACGATCGGGAACGATACGAACACGGCCGGATCCGTCACCTCCTTGTAGTTTTGGCCCGACTCAAAGTTTGACAGCGCCGTCGTACAGGCGGTCGAGTACGGCATCACCTTCACGCCCTGGTACACGAACCCTTTCGCGTACAGCTGCTTGAACACCCACCAGATCGACTCCATGTACCAGGGGTAGAGCGTTTTGTAGTCGTTCTTGAAATCGATCCACCGTCCCATCCGGCCCACGATCTGCTCCCACTCGTTCGCGTATCGCATCACAATCTTGCGGCACTCGTTGTTGTACGCCTTGATGCCCATCTTTGCCACGTCGTCCGGTCCGCGGATGTTCAGCGTCTTATCGATCTCGTACTCCACCGGCAGCCCGTGGCAATCCCAGCCGAACCGGCGCTCCACGTGGTAACCCTGCTGGTGCGCATACCGCGTCACTATGTCCTTTACCGTGCCGGCGAGGATGTGTCCGTAGTGGGGCAAACCCGTCGCAAACGGTGGTCCATCGTAAAACGTGTACCTGTTGGAGCGAGAAAATCAATATTACATGATGAAACACACACCAACAAAACACACCAGTCGACCACCATTGTTGTCGCTGTTCACACCCTACCTAGGTTTGCCTTTCGACTGTTTCAAACAGTTCTCAAACACCTTCTCCGCCTGCCAGTAGGAGAGCACCTTTTCTTCCTCCGCTGGAAAGTTGATCGTCTCCGGCAGCCGCGTCATCTCGTCGCTCGTAATGTTATTCATCTTCACTTTACTAGATCCAGCGGCACACGTTTGCTCGCCTCTACCATGCACGAATAATAACGATGTGCTTCGGAGCTACGGTTATGAATTAATGCTTAAAATCGATGAACTTGCACAACCGACCGGATTTGCTGCAGTTGCAAAAATGCGCTACGGCTGCCAACACACCGTGCTCGGATTTCGTCAGCCCGTCTCTCCCTTGCTCAGCTCAATGCACTTCGTTTTTGCACGCGCAGATGGAATTCCCGTGGCTAACCTACAAAGTTGCCGGATGACGTTTTGCACAAATACCCGGCATGTTAAGCAGTGGTTAAACGTGTACACATAGAAAGGAAGAAAAATAAACAAATCAAAAACAATGAAAATCTCTTCAATAAAACCTTCTGTTTGGAAACATTCACAAAACAGGAGTTTAATTTTTTGTAAAATAAATATTCATCGCAACACAATCAATAAAATTGGAATTGCGTGATAAAATGTACACCAAAAATGCAGCAGCAGCCAGATACGTCTAAGCATTGCATCATGTCTACGAAAGCAATATGTTTATATAGCACAGTTCAAGCGCTCAAACCGGTTTAAAAACAGCTAATCTTGGGTTCAATCTATAGTATTACGCATGTTGGTATGCCTTACGGTTTGGCTTGAAAATATAAATGAAGAATTTTACATTGTTTACATTTTCGCGTAATCGGCAAATTGCAGGGTTAGCTTTCATTTTTGAACGACAGCGTGTATATAAAAATTGAGAGTGAATTATTATACGGAATATTTTTATTTAATCGAAATATTTGAAATCTACGCACATTATTTAAACTGCAAAATGAAACATCGATAATTGATAAATAATTTACTTGATTCCAGTTAAGGAATAAGTGATTTTTTATCAATTTAATACAAAAACGGTCATGTTGTGTAATCATAGAATAAAACAAATCAACAGACACCTATCCTACCGCATGAGGCACCTTTTCTCAAGTAGTAAGGGCATATACGATTCATTTCACGACCTGACTCGGAGTCGGATGCAAGCATATCGGAATCGATTTGGACACGTGGTTACAGCGGGTGCGCTAGGTAAGAATAGGAATAAAATCCGACCCGTTGGTGAAGCGAGTTCGAATCCACCCGACTGATCAGTAGGTGCAAGAAAACATAAACGACCGTTGGTGAAGCATGTTCGGGTCGAGAATTGAACCTTGAACCTACTTTGGCTCGACCCCAACTCGCTGCCATATCCGGTCGGAATCGCTTAGGCTTTCTTGTGGAATCGCTTAGGCTTCTTCTTAGGCTCTACTGGACCTACTTGCACCTTACGGGTCTACCCGAACGACTCCAAATGGCTCCGACCTGGAGAGTGCGAGTCGATCCACACATCACTCCCTAGTATAGACTGTTGCATTAAGTTTCCTAAATGGTTCAACGTACAGCGTGGTCTAAAAAATAGAGTTTTGAAAAGTTGCTTAGTTTATAGTTGTAACCGGTTATGTATGGTCCTCTAAGGCAAACGGCGCAAAAAACTAGCAGAAGTCATGTCAGCTTGACAGACTTATCCAGTCGTCCAAGAATATGTGCCACCACTTATTGGCTTAGCTTTCAGTGATTTATTGGCAGCAGGTTAATCTGTCCTAGTTAATGTGTGCACAGCCCGTACGGGACTCGAACCCATTACGGGCATGTTGTTAAATCACACGAGTTGGCAACTGTGGTACGGTACGGAACCGGCACAATCTATAAAAATATAAAATATTAAAAAAAATGTATCAAAATTAAAATCCATCGTTGCATACACAGACAATCCATTGAGCTAAACAGATAGCAGCGTAGGCAGTAAAGTAAGGATTTATTCCCTCCGGAACAGCAAGGAGTAACTATATGGCTATCCTTACAATTAAGTGATGTTTCGCTACTGATGCAGCTACTGGTCAACCGTAATCAATCTAATCCTTTCTTGGCTATCTAAACCAGAGGAACGGTGTGATGGCTATGTGTGAATTGTTGGTATTTCCATGACAAGACAGTCAATCGGTGTTTCTAGAATAAATAAATTAAATCAAAATAAATAAACTACCATTAGGAGCTGTCCCTCAGACTTGGCCTATACTAGGTTTGAACCCCTAAAGGGCAAGTTTTAAGGTATGTCTAGTTCATATAAAGCATACTGATTTAATCGATCGATCGATGGTTTATTGTTGCTACTATCAAAGCAAAATTTGCACCGTTTTGCGCTAGTGCAACTTCAAAGAATACTTCCAAATCGCTACCAACCAACAAACTCATTACAAATGTTCCAGAATTCTATTGACAGCAAACCATAGAACGAATGTTTCATCAGACGACGAAATGGAACTCAAAAACAGAACGATTTTAAGAGTGAGTTTACAAAACTAGACAAAAAGCGAGCTTTACGAATATTTTGTTTACCGAGAATTCCGAGGAGCGCTACCACTAACTCACCAAAACTATATCCGCTTACGCTGGTAAGCGATTAATGCGCGTACACAAAACCAAAACCATTAAAGAACACATTTACCCCGAACCTGTGCGAAAACCGCAAACTTTTCCTGTTCGAAGCATTTTCCCCCAAAAAACCCGTCAGCCACAGTACAGCATATTCGTTTACCGGTTCGCCCCTGGCCCCGCCCTGTACTTCTACAGCAACTAATAGAGCAAGCCCAAACTCATGGCAGGAACACATGCCATTGGAAATCATAACTTGTAAGTAAACCTGCCGTGAAGGTGATGAAGGTATGATAGGCAAAAGGTGAAACGTGCGTGGTTCGCTTTCGAGCAGCCTATCGACAAATCTTTCATTCAAATACAACGGCGCTAATAGCTCCCGAGCACAACTACAACCCACCGTCCCTTCCCCGGGATCGGGAAGATCTACTCCGGCTGTATAGGTTCGGGCAGGATGTGTGAAGCATATTATTGTAACACCCGGGCGGTTTTCCTCGGGACGGGAAATCATACCAACTGCCTCAAAGGTGATACTGGCAGATGGGCCGCGCAAAGGTTTCTAATTTATTCCACCACTTTCAAAGAACTGTAAACAAGCAGCGGATGGATGTAGTGCCTTTGGGGAGACACACCCCGGCGGGGAGGCACACGGGGACGCATACCATTTTATCGTTTCGATTAACTTACGCCATACGGAGCGTGAATGTTTGCCGGTAGGATTTGCGTGTCGTTACCCTGCGTTCCGGGACAACCGGCAATTTATACCCGGTCGACCCTCGCGCTCGTACAAGACCATTTATTCTTGACTTAACAACAATTTTAGCAAAATGATTAATTAGTACAACGAACCTATAGGTATGGTTTCTCCTTCCCTCGTGGGAACCATTCCATCCGCCGGGCGCAGTAGGGAGCACCAGCAGCAGCAGCAGCAGCCATTTTGTGGTGACATTTTGTGACAGCGACGACCGAACTATTGAGCGACAAATAAGGATTTATGAGGCACGGGTATTACCGGCACATTGACACGCACAGGGGGGGGGGGGGGGGACAGCCCATTCGAGAAAGGCTTTCTGGCTACAGGCACAGTTGGCAGAGAAATGGTGCTTGTTGGCCGCAGCAGCCGGATTGTTGCACGTGTAACCATAAAAGCATGGTTGTCTTTTACGAGTTCTCCATTCCGCGGCCCACTCCCGAAGCTGTAATCATCTTTGGGGCTAAGGATTCCGCACCGCATAATGGTGGTGAAATTGTTTGAGCTTTGAAATCTCAATCGACTGTTTGAACAAATCAGCACCCACTCTGTCTTCACTCCATTGGAATATTTCACCATGCCGCGATGGGAGACTTTGTGCCGCGTCCCGGGAAGGAAGGGAATCCATTGAAACCCGAATTGTGCAATATTTAATTGGATTTTGTGCTAAGTAAATGGGACAGAAAATTGCGCAACAAATGAATCCTACCTCTGTTTGCGAGCGCCTAAAAGTATGCAATATGAAATACTGTTTTATCCTTTTCAATTCAGAATAGCAGATTGTCACGTGCTGAGGGGTCATATTGTGTATCCTTAATGCGTTTCTTGTCAAAGATTTGAAGTTTATTATTAGAAGTTAAGAACGCTTTTGAAACATTTTGGATTTCGTTCGATTGCGGCAAACTGGAAGATGTATGACATTAAATTCCTTGAAGCACGTATGGAAGAACTATGTTTATTTAAAAAAAACAGCAGTGGAAGGAAATCCATACCCTTGGACTATCGTCATGAGCTTTGTGGAGTTTTGTGGATGATGTAAATGCTGCCATTGGAATTTATTGGAACTGGATCAATATTGTACAGGGAGAACAGCGGGCCATTCAACTGACCTTACTTTACCGTTTTCGCATAGCAATTCCCTTCGACAATTTAAATTGAGTATGATTTTGGCATAATTTTATTACAGGGTTTTGAGTTACATAATGGCATAGTTCAATCGGTTAAGAGAAGGTTTCAAACCGGGAGTGGAATCGTGCAAGCATTCTGTTGGAAGTTTGCAATCATATAATGGAGTGTTACAATCGAATTGTGGAATTTTGCAAGCATACTGTGGCGCGGCCGTAAGACTGAGGGTGCCGATTTAATATTATTAAAGTCCTTAAAATAGAATTCCTCATAACAATCTGATGTTTGATGACATATGAGCCGTTTCTAATATTATAGAATCATTACAGATTTCAACCCAACATGCGTGTAAATTTCTAATACTATCCATCAACTTTCCTTCTGAAGCCATAAACTAGCAATTCAATTAAGAAATGCTAAGCGTACTATCCAATGCTCCAGAATCGTTCCTTTTTTATGGTACAGTATGCCCTGTTCTTCGCTATATTACTTTTATATAGCTGCAGTGCAATAAAATGGTATCCATCTTTTAAAGAAAATCTGTTTAACGTCCATCGTTTATAGCACTGCAGTGCTGGATGCAAAATTCACTCAAATCAGATTAATTCACTATTCACATGAAAGCTAATAAGCCTTAAAAAAAGAATATCCCACCAATTCATACGAGTAAACGCTCCCATAATGCAGCCAGTACTTGGATAAATTGTACCATCCAACCATCGGCAAATGTGAATGCACTTACAGCGTTGCAGCAGCGCACAAGCTGCATCACTATGCCAATCAAATCTCGCCCAAGCATTGGACGGACCACTTAACACTGGGCTGCAAAATGTGCAATTTGCAGCACTGCTCGCACTTTTCATTAACGGTACGTATGCAAATGGCACTTGAAAGCTGGAACGGGTGGTATGAAAAAAATCAAATGCTCCCCTTGATCAATCAAGCACCAGCAACGATTAGCGTTCGCGAAAAATGCTGGCGAAAGGAATGCGTATCACGCGGCTGATCGTAGGTAGTGAAGCTATTGAAGTGGGTAAAAAAGAAAAAAATGCAATCATTTGTTCCATATAACATTATCGAATGCAGACGAATGCATCGTATGCAGACGAAAGTACATCCGGCAATGGTGCGGAGAAAGGAGGTTGAAAGTGCCCAAAAAAGCCAATTTAAAACCAAAGCACGGATGCAATTTATGTACATCGGGATGCCGGCTGCCTAATGATTGGTACAATACAGTGCGATTTTCATCCGAACTCCGGTTGACATATGTGCATTATGCGTTGAAGATTTTTAAGCACACACAAACAGCCACGGAAACTCGTCGGAAACGAATCGCACTCAGCATTTTAAAGATGCGATTTATTTTTTTCGGTTCATTCTTCTTACGCATTACGCTTTCCAGTACAACAGTAGCTGCACAGCTGCACAAAGTTTAATGTACGCTAATGAACGTGCAATACAACATGATCTACGTTCGATCGTTAACTTCTTTTGCACGGCTTCGTAGCTTCCTGAAGTGTTTTAAATTTATTTTTTGCAGACGCAAACACTTTGGCTCGCGAGCTTTTTATTTCTGTCGTTCTATTTGCGTGTTTGCGTATGCATGGTGCAATAGCCTTCCGAGTACAACATTTAAAATTCATCTCCAACAATGCTAAGCCATGCATTGGACGCGGGATGGAAAATGAAAAAGAAATAACCACACACACTCGCGATAAAAATGCGTGCATACTTTTAGGCGTTTACCGGATTTAAATGGCATGCCGTTTTATCAGGAAATGGAGAAAACCCAAACCTGAATTGCAGTGGAAAGCCACTAATTGCAATTCAACCAAACTGCACACCCGATTGGTGCGCTTACAGTGTATTGAACCATGAATAACGCACGCTTTCTCGGAAAATCATACAATTTAGCATGGAAACAATTTACAGTTTAAACGTTCATTTTCCAATGTATGCGATTTTGCGATTTTTTACAAAACGATCGGTCAAAACATACAAAAATACATCATAACATGTTATTTAAATGTTACAGTGGCGTAGCCGATCATTTCGACACGACCAAACGTTTGCATAATCTTCCCTATCGAAAACACTCTTAAAATTAAATCGTTCTAAAAGTAGCGAAAAAAATGCTTATGATTACACCGTTTTCTACACCGTGTGCTTACCTGAAACAGGAATCTGAGCAAAATGGTTTAATATATTTGAAATACACACACACACACACACACAGGCAGCCACAGCACAAGATTGCAACGACGATAAGGTAAAAACTACCAACCGAAACCATTTCAGTTCCGGCAGCTGCAACGGTGCTGCACCGAATTGCATCCTAGCAGCGTGCCGTAAACAGCGCATCGCAAAATGTTTCACCGAACCTTACCTTACCGAACGATGCGCCCCACACGAACAGCGTGTGGCAATGCGTTCCAAACTCCCCCGAAACCCCCCTCCTTCCCACCCGTTTGTCTCGTACGGTGTGAAGCTATTTTAACATGTTTAATTTTTCGTTCACTTTTCGCACAGCACTCGGGCCGCGAAGAAGAATGGAAACCCAAATTTATGCATTTTCCTTTTCCCGCATCCTTTACGAACTGTCATCAGAGTCACGTCGCTGTAAACAAATGCACCCGCGCGGGCAGAACCGATTCCACAAAAAAGCCCGGCTTCCCCAAATGCCAGTCCACCATCCGCCATAATGTGTTGGTAGAAAATGAGCGTACTGTAAGGAAGGTGGGTAATGGATGGGGGACCACCGGCACCACCGACGATCGTTCTGCTCCCGCTGCAGCATTTCGTCGGTAAACAACAAAACGCACATATTTGCATATCCGCTTCAGGAGGGTAACCTTCGTACTTGGCAGACAAACTCGTCTCAGCCAAGAGGGCTGGGGTGTTCTGGCAGGAGAAGAACCGAAACGTACACTAACCGAAGATTGCCACTATTTATCTGAAGGATCTACTTAAACACATACACACACACACACACACGCCTCGCTAACTGCGAGAAAAGGGAAGCAAACCCTAACGATGGCAGCAAGCGATTGCTTAACAAAGGCCACGATGCATAATGCAACATGGTATGAT
>KB667489.1:513390-536488 GCA_000349065.1 Anopheles quadriannulatus | reverse complement strand
CACACACACACACACACAGGCAGCCACAGCACAAGATTGCAACGACGATAAGGTAAAAACTACCAACCGAAACCATTTCAGTTCCGGCAGCTGCAACGGTGCTGCACCGAATTGCATCCTAGCAGCGTGCCGTAAACAGCGCATCGCAAAATGTTTCACCGAACCTTACCTTACCGAACGATGCGCCCCACACGAACAGCGTGTGGCAATGCGTTCCAAACTCCCCCGAAACCCCCCTCCTTCCCACCCGTTTGTCTCGTACGGTGTGAAGCTATTTTAACATGTTTAATTTTTCGTTCACTTTTCGCACAGCACTCGGGCCGCGAAGAAGAATGGAAACCCAAATTTATGCATTTTCCTTTTCCCGCATCCTTTACGAACTGTCATCAGAGTCACGTCGCTGTAAACAAATGCACCCGCGCGGGCAGAACCGATTCCACAAAAAAGCCCGGCTTCCCCAAATGCCAGTCCACCATCCGCCATAATGTGTTGGTAGAAAATGAGCGTACTGTAAGGAAGGTGGGTAATGGATGGGGGACCACCGGCACCACCGACGATCGTTCTGCTCCCGCTGCAGCATTTCGTCGGTAAACAACAAAACGCACATATTTGCATATCCGCTTCAGGAGGGTAACCTTCGTACTTGGCAGACAAACTCGTCTCAGCCAAGAGGGCTGGGGTGTTCTGGCAGGAGAAGAACCGAAACGTACACTAACCGAAGATTGCCACTATTTATCTGAAGGATCTACTTAAACACATACACACACACACACACACGCCTCGCTAACTGCGAGAAAAGGGAAGCAAACCCTAACGATGGCAGCAAGCGATTGCTTAACAAAGGCCACGATGCATAATGCAACATGGTATGATGCACCGAAACAGCGGCAGCAAAATGGCGCCACCAGGAAGATTCGGTTCGGTAAGGAAAAGTTTACAGAACTGCAGCAGATAAGGTTTAATTTGACAGTGCCGGGAACAGTAGCGTGTAGCGACTTTTGCACGCTTCGTTGTGGGTTTTTTTTATGGTTTCCTGGTTTCATTTCTTCCCAAAACCGTTTTCTGGATTCTTCCTGCCCATTGTCTTTTTTTGGTCTTTTGCAATCGATTTCTGCGACCTTTTCTTGCGACTTTCATTTTAAACTAAGTTACTGTGACAGTTAATGATTAAGATAAAGTGTTACTTTCGTTATTTAACAATTTTTGTTATTTTCTTCCTAAAATAATAAAGCAAATAAGAGTAACTTCATCAGTGTGATTATAATTGCTTCCCAAAATTCATATTTCAATAGTACAAACAGTACCCACAGTCACACCATTAGGCGACCCGATACTTCCAGGCATTCTTGCTACAACCACCGAAAACTGTCACCGTTGTCGCATATCTTGCTCTTCCACCTACCAACCTACCCCACAGTACTCCCCCTTTTTCAGGTCGGTCAACCGCCAATTTTGCAACTACTTTCTTATCTTCCTACCAGCCCGCGGTACACCCTTGTAGCAGTCTCCTCGCGAACCCCATCAGTGCCAGTGGCGATAAGCATTTCCTTCCTAATCATGCCACTCACCGGACGGTGCCGGAGGTCCCAGCTTCAAAAAATATATCGTCAAAACCACGCTGCTAGCCACATCTCGGCCAGAGCGGACATACTACGTACCACTACGTACGTCTATGAAGTATGAATTATTCATCGAATCTGCCCGGTAGGTCGACTGTGTGTGTGTGAAAGAGAGAGACAGAAAGAGAGGAGCAAAATAGTAATAATATTATAAATAATAACAATCATAATAACAGCAGCAGGAACCGTCCAACTACGGTTTGAGCAGCTAGAAAGTTTCGAGGAAGTTGGCCCATTTCAGGGCCACACGGAAAAGATAACAAGCTCATCATCCGATGCTGGAAAACATCCGGTCTACTTAGAGTGTGTATGTGTGTGTTTGTATTTCATCTTATTTTTTGTTTTACTGTTTCGGCGTATTTCATTATTTATTTGAAATTGAATTGAACTTTTGTTAATATTTAAAGGCAGTTCTGTGTTCCTGCGCCAATTGTGCTTTTTAAAAGCTGAGGATAAAACTCGCAAATCTTAACAGCTGAACATTGTACTAGCTTTCTTTTATTTAAGTACTTTTCAAATGTAAGTTACCACTTCGATCACCTTTGCAGCCTTTACTATTTAGGTGTAATTTTGAAGAAATTGAAGGAAAGAGTAGACCATATATTAAATAACAGCATACATATTTATAACATTCTGTATGAAACAAACGGAATGTAACATCCAATGGAAGTGCTGACGCTGCTTGAAGCAATTGCGCCAAACACGATTGGAAAAAGGATGCATCAGCCAACAAAAACACTGATCTCGAAAATAAATAATGTAATATCGGGCGAGCGAGCTGGTTCGTACTGATATTGGGAACACAAAACTGATAAAAATCTTTAGATTTACCTCCCTTTTTGTATCAAAATTCAAGTTCAGTGTCATAAGCCCCAAAGTTTCCAAGCAGCCACACACAGACACACATAGTGATTCATAGGTTTTCTCCTCTTCCCTGCAAGTAGCATGTCCGTATCGGTGGCATGTCCGCCAGTAGCATGTCCGTTTGCCCATTTTTTTTTTCTTCCTTTTCATTACTTATGATTTGTAGTGTGTGTGTTGCTTATGAAGCAGTAGCATTATTCTTTACGCTTGTGATAAATCGCTTCAATCGATTTCAAAAGCTTACGAATACACTAGTACGCAGTGAACCACCCGAAGGATTGTGATGGAAAACCGCTTTATTGTAGGCTTAAGCAAAACTGCCACGGTACTTCGAATACACGGCCACACAGAGGATGACTTATCAGTGTAGGAAACACCGCAAGCAGTAGTGTAATTTGAACGAATTGGAACGAATTTGTATCCTAGAACCCTAGCAGGACGAGCTATAAAATGTTGCTCCGAGTAACGCCGTATCTGATCTGTACCGATAGCGATGGGCACAAAAAAAAAACATTGCTACTCATACAATTTACAGCAAAAGATCGTGTGATTCGTGTGCGAGCCTGCTGAAAAGCGGTTGTGAATGCGTTACGGCAAAAAAGTGAACGCAAAGCGTTGCATCACACTCCCTGTTGCATACATTCAGGCGTTTTACGCCGTTACCATGCCCGTCGAACGAACGCAAAGCGAAGATGTGCGCGCGCGAGCGCTTGTTTTATTTGAATGCACATTGCACGGACCTGCTTTGCCGCTTACCCGGGCCAAGGATACGTGCAGATATGAACAGCTCGTTTCTCACTTTAGACTATTTTACGCTTCAAAGCGCTGGAATCGTTTTGCGTTTTTCTATTTGGTGCCTACCGTTACGCTGTAAAATTGGGTTTGTTTCATCTTGATGTGTTGCCTTTTTTTTGTTTAACTGCATTCATTTTTTGCTGTTGCAACCTACCGGTGGTAGCCGAAAGATGATCTATAATAGAGCAGAAAAAGAAACCCAACTCATCTTCATACTTCCCACCAAAAGCGTAGCAGGAGAAGGTGAGCGAGCAGAAAGCTGAAGATGAAAATGAACAAAACGTGTTTATAAACACCATTGCTCGATTTTTCTACACGGTTTGTTGCAACGCTGCTGCTGCTGCTGCAGTTGCACTACAATTTCAAGCGTGTAATCATAAATTATGGGTGAAAAATGGAACTACCGGGGAGTGTACATCGGGGAGGGCATGTATGATCTATGTAGAATTTTTATTCGCGTAACGTTCACGCTTCCGACAACAGGGAGCAGCGAGAAGCATTCACTACAAGCGATGCACATCTGCAATTGGCTTTTTGTTGCTTCGCGTGAGCTTAAATCGAGCGTTGCGATAAACCGGAAGTGGGTGTTTACTATGTCATTCTGAAATGGCAAAATAAGGCAAAGTAAAACATACCTTCATGCATCCTTACTGGACGATTTAGTATTGCTTAAACTAACCATTGCATCAGCTCTTGCAGCACAGAATGACTATCTTTGCCTCGCTAAATTGGCTTTCCATACTCTGATTATACTGCTAAAATTATGACATGTTAAATCAGTCGAATCAAAGCGTAGGCAGAAAGCAGCAAAAGTTGTAGCGCAATGATAAATGAGCAGCGAGAACGAAAGGAAAAAATCACGAAAATTTGGAGCATACAGCATTCAATCCTGATAGTCGTGTTGGGTAAAGAAGCTAAACAGCAGAGGATATCTACTCAATTGCACAGATACAATTACGCATGACTCACTGTGACATAAATTAATGCTTCATCATATGATAGTCGTTGTTTATTGTTGAACGATCGTTTCTTACCAATCATCTCTAGAAGCGAATAGTAGTTGTTAATAGGAATTGTGAAAATAAAACTTCCGAAATCATTCAAGATCTAGCACCCAATTCCCTTAGGTTATGAGCTGCTCAGTAAAGGAAGTATGGTGCTACATTCCTCAGCTGAACGGATCAAGCCACAGAAAATGGCATTCCCAAGATTGTCTTTTCGTGCTCGAAGAAGATGTTCTAGCAAATGGGCCGAAATGCAAGATTCTTGCTTGTTAGATTTGTGACAGATGATTGCGTGACTATTGTTAAAGAAAAGACCACACCTTTGCGAAGAGACCAGGAGTTTACCAGTCGATCTTACGCAAGCGGTTGATCACGTTGCTTCAATACAGAACGAACGTCAGTGCAAATTTATCAGGGTTTGACGACTTGATGCATCAATTGAAAACTACTGCTGCCGGAAGGGAGCAAGTGCAACTTTTTCTAACGTTCAAATAATGGTTTCACGATCGAGCATAAAGACCTCTCATTTGAAAATGGCAAAATGACCGTTTACAAGGATAAGTCATTTAAATTGATGTACCGAATTCCTTTACATACTTACTTATCCGGCGCTACAGCCGTGTTGCGGTCTTGGCCTGCCTCAGGAGTCTTGGCCGCCTTCGTCTGCCAGTCCGTTATCCCGGCCTTACTGGCGGACGCCTCCACGCCATCTTGCCATCTCAATGTCTCATCTTGCCATCTCTACCACGCCACCTCTGTCCTTGTGGACGACCTAAAAAGATTTTACGGGCTGGGTCACCGAATTCCTTTAGTGCGTTATTATACGAGATCAAATAAATAAATCTTGTTCAAAAAAAAAACATGATCCCCAACATAATTATACTCATGTTTCCATAGTTGCAAGGATTTGTAAAAGCTCATGAAAACAAGCTAAAATTTCATTTGAAATGCCTAATGCTCGGCACAAATGATAGCAATAAGCGAACATAACAACATTCAAACGTAAATATATACAAACCCACACACACACACGCGTCCACATTCGCAGACATACAAACGCACGTCACTTGAATGATCCCAAACACCGGTACCAATGCAACGAAATGCTTCGTTAAACATTTGAGCACCGAAACAGAAGTGTCCGCACGGCGAGAGGTTGACGCACTCGACGACACTCGACGCATACAAACACACACATACACACAAACACAGGAGCCAAAAAAATCAGCAAGCCGAAAAGTAATTTAGAACCATATAGTCCTCAAACTGTTGTTTGACTTTCTAGCGTGTCAAATGGCTCCGTGTTGGCGTACCCGTTTGGTGTGGCAGCGGAGGCACAAGTGTTTCAGAGGCACCATTTTTCGGATCATTTCGGATGGTGTTGTTTTGTTTATTTTTTATTGCATTGCGTTGCGTCTCATCGTACGATTTCAAACTTCAAAGTTATATTTTCAGAAACTTCATCATCGACTGAAGTGAGTTGAAGATAATAAAACAAAAATGCACACGCACACACATAAACACATACGCACGCAAACAAACAATGGGACAAGATGAAGAAAACCACACCAAATCGTGCACAACACAGAAGCACAGCACAAGTCAAGTCGAGGAATTTGGATGTTTATTTTTTTTTTATTTTTAGAGAATTCTACTAAACTGCCTTTTCCGGTGTCGGTTTACAATCCAGCAGTGGTAGCCCACCTCCCCCACGGTGGTAACGGTGGCCCTCAACAATGAACATGCGAGCGTAAGACCATCGTCTACGCTTTTGCCCGGCCATCGTTTCCCAGTACGACCGGGCCATCGAGAAATGTTGGCTAACTTTCGCCACGCTCTCCTCCGTTGCACGATGCGGGGTACGGAGGTGGTTGGGGGAGGACAGCGACCGGGGCGTGCCTTGCAGACGGTTGATGGCAAAGGCAGCCAGCGGCCGTGGCCACGAGTTTGAAGGGAATATATAACTTTTGTCCCGTACAAAACAATTTCGAGCAAAACATATTTGATTATTTGAACAATAATGAATAAACAATGAGAATACAATACTGTCGACATTGCTCCTTTTCCCTCCCATCTCTAAGTGTACTTCTACCCCCACTTTCCTTCGCTTGACATGTTTAGGGTGACGTTTCTTCCGGTGTTTTGTTTTGTTTTATTTTCGCCACGCTTCACAGTATCATCTATTGCTCGGCCTTGCCTTTGACATGCTCGTGCCCGTGGGATGTGACACCCGGGTACCGGGTTTCTCTATTCCGGGTGAGTACCCAACAACCGCAAAACGGGCTCCGAATGGATAGGGAATCTCAACCCAAAAGGGGGAGGGGGGGGGGGGAGTCATGTTAAATGCTCACTCAAGAATGGTACACGAGTTGGCGGAGCTTAGCAGCTTGGCGTGGTCTTTGTGAGCGCTACTCGGATATGGTTAAATATGCTACGTTTGTGTCTCCTTTGCTTCACATCCTGTTTGGAACCATAGGGTACATTTGAGTGGTCCACGAACCAAGCCAAAGGTTGGGCAAAGATGAGCTTCATTTTGTAGTTTAAATATTGTGCAAAATTCACAAAATTCACAAAAAACTTTCGCATAGTAAGAAATGGTTTACACCTGCAACGCAGGGGGACTGCTGTGCATCATGACTACAACCAACATTAGGCTCCATGGGTGAAAAGTAATACAAAAAAAAAACATGAAAATATCAGCCTTGATCTTAAATCTATTGTTTGATCTTCCCCAAAAGACTGTCAAAAGAAGCTGTTCCAATTGCAATGATGTCACATCTAAAGGTCGCATCTGTTGCTTTCATTATCACATCTGTCAGGGGTACATACCATTCAGGGTTCAAACTTAATTTTGATTAATTTCATATTTATTTACCTATTTACTTATCTATTTGTTATGTTTTTCATTTATTCATTAATTTATTTATTTATTTATTTATTTCTTTATTAATTGCCTTATTAATTCATTTATAAATTAGTTCATTTAAATAAATAAATAAATATAAATATTCATTTATTCGTTTATTATCTATCCATTTATGTATTAATATATTTATTTCTGAGTTTATTATTCATTTCTATGTTTATTATTTGTTTTTTATTTTTAATTCAATTTTTTTATTAAATTAATCGTCTTTTTACTTCCTTTGCATAATTGTATGGCCTAAATAACGTGAATTACAGTATTAAATAGTACGTGAAAAAATCAAACTTCTTTTACCTTTCACCGCGGTCACGGCAGAAGCCGGAGTCGTTCTTTTAAGCACTTGATTTAAATATTGAGATGAAAGGTTTGAAAATGCGCTTATTAACCAGTTCTTTTTAATACGCTTTCAACAGAAAATACTAAATTTTTGCTTCAAAGCTCTCTAGTATGACGATTTAATGTTCTTTTTAGCAGCACCGACCGTTCTGCGGAATTTCTCCGTTGCTCTGTTTAAATCGAGCTAGGCTATACCATTGGCTCTAAAGCCCAAAAATATAGGCGTACACAAAATTACAAGACTTTTCGGAAGCAATTTACACGTCTTTTTGCCTGCCATTATACTCCTCCATATAACATTTCAGGTAACATCATTCAATACACTGCGTAATGAGACCATTACATGTTTCTGAGGTAAATAATCTCATCGTTGTTCTGCATTACATCAAAGGCAGGAAAAGTAGATGATACGTAACATGCTCGTGCTTGAGCATATTTCGGGACTCTTTGAAATCTCACTTTTACTTTAAAAAACAATCCACCTCACTTAAATTGCGCTTAACTTCAACTCCACAGCGCAACGTTTCTGTTGAAATCATGCTACCTTTTACCCTGTAATCATTGTGTTTTCTTCTCCTCCGTTAACGGTTTCATCCACGCGGTGCGGTACGAAAGAAACCTTAAATCAAATATTTTCACCATTTCTCGCGCGGTACGCGATTGTTGTACGCAGCGGGCCAACACAGACCGAGTCAAAGCATCCAACAATCGAGCCCTCTCAAACAAGACCCGCAGTAGGGATGTTTACATATGCTTGATTTTACATCTCGTTTTTTTTCGTTTTGCAACCCCCTTGCCTCACTCTTCGGGTGGGGAAAACGATACCATACACCGGTTCTTATTGTTCCCGGAGGAGACGAACCGGAACCATGTGTAAATAATTTTCCTCGAAAAACGCTCCCACCAGCAGCAGAAACCACCCTGGCACACTGCACTCGCTGGGTTGTATTTGTTTTGCACGCGTGCTGTTTCGTTCTCCGTTCACATTCCATCATCCAACCCGTCCATCAGGCTTTTGCTGCTGCTGCTGCTGCTGCTGGCTCGTGTTAATGAGCTTTTCCTCATCCGTGCCGTACACCGGGATCTAAGCGCCATCGAAGCATTGCTTTGCCAAATTTCCTTCAAATGCGGTAGCTGAAGGCAGTGGTGGTGGTGAACGGTGAATGAATCTTTGACGGATTTCATCGGCGTCAGTCGAGCGGTTCGAGTAAACAACTCCATTTTGCACCGGGCGTTTCTCTCGCCTGCCATTCTCGGTGTGGAAAATGTTAGAAAATTAGCGTGAAATTTGCAACAACAGACTGAAACAGACAAACAGAAAACACTCACACACACACACACTTCCGACGCCATTTGTGTGTCGACTGTGAGGTGTTGGGGTGAGTTTGTAGATGTTTTCTAGATTTTAGTTGAAGGATACCAATATACAAGAGATACGATTTAAGCAACTGTAATCAGTTCATTAGTATGGGGCTGGTGGTTCAGATGAAATCGATAAGCTTCATTTTTCATCACAAAAATGGGCTGTGAAAGTGCTCCTGGGTGCATTATGCAGCTTCTAATTTCAATTTTGAACAAAATACTCTTCGATTTAAAAAAAAATTGGGAGGAATTTAAAGGTAGTTTAGAGAATTTATTGTATGAGTAACTTAAAAAAACAATCCATATAACATATATGAAAAATATACCTATATCTAAGTTTATATATATTTTTGAAGACACTAAGCTGCTTTCATAGTGTTGAATTTACAAACTAAACCTTTTCTACAAAGAAAAAACAAAATATTGAATTGAATATGAGCAAAATAATGAATTGCGCAAGCACGCTGCAGCGAAAGACTGCTTCATAAAACGCCATGCCAGATCATCCCTACATCCAACACATGAGACATCAGCGTACAGTATAGCATCTCCCCCAGCCCAACCTAACAACGCCATAACCACACTCCTCCTAGCGTGAGATGAGCCGTAGCGCAAAACCCACCCAGTTTGCTCCGAGTTCGCTAACGAGGCTGTCGAAAAATTTACCATTTCAATTAGTAATATTCCACCTCAGCGCCTAGCATTGAGGTGTAGACATTGTCGGTAGCATTTCGGCGTGGCCCGCCCGCGGCACACACACGCACACACATACATACTATGCACGAGCCACGAGCCGATGGGGGAAAAGGGGTAACTTATTTCCATTTATTGCTAAAATCAACAATAGCGAATTACTGAAAATTCGCAAAACGCGTCTCAAAATTCCGTACCGAATTGTCGTCCTCTGCTCGCGTTTAGCAAACCCCGTTGCTAGGGGTAATTGTGATGTGCAGCCGTACCGTGTCTACTGACGGCATGAACATTTCCCCCCCACAAAAGAGAGAGCTTTGGGATGAGCTTGTACGAGGCGGAGCTTTCCAATGCATTCGATGCGCAGATCGACGAGCCCTTTCCTGCTTGCTGCGTTGGGCCAACCGGTGCCATAGGTGCTTGTCTTTACCGCCGTGATTGTAACGCGCTGTGTTCCAGTTTCCACCTCATCACCCTCCACCATCGGGTTGCCGTTTGCTCGTATGCAATGTTAAGATGTAGCGCGCATGTTACGCTAACTGTATGAATTGTTGGATTCAATTGCCTCATCCTTGTGCGCCACACGAACCACAGTGGCGATGGCACCATTTGGAAGTGGTTGCGAGTTGCGAGCGAAATCCAGAAAAGTTTTGCCTCGCCCTGCGATGTTTCAATCGTTGGCATCGTTGAGTTGCGGTGTTCCCATTCCTTGCTCGTAACCTATGGCAACCAACGGAAACCTTGATGGCTGCGCGCTGGTTTGTATGGTGATAAGACCCACCCGGAATCCCACCAGTGGCAAAGGGTGTGTGTGTGTAAAGGGGCTTCCGATCGGCCATTAGCCAAGCTACAGCTCTTATCGGTGTTAGGTAGAGAGCTATCCAAAAATAGTAAAATCCTTCACTATGTTCGCCACTGTGTTACAATCTCAAACTCGCGAGATAAGCGGACCTTTCCCTCCCATCTTAGTCCCTCCCAAACAGGTCCACCGTCTAGCGGCGGACGTACCACACAAGGATATGTCCGCACCGTACCAACACACGACAACAATCGTTATCTGGAACAACCCGAACTAGCATTGATCACAGTTCCCGCCCGGTACACAGTCATGCTCGCTCCACCGCCGTCCTTCGAGCACACAACATCACCCTTGCCACAACGGCTATCGAGGAAAAACTTTTCCAATTGAATCCGGGAATCGGTGAAAAGTTTACTCCCGCCTTTTTGCAGGAAACTCGGGGCGTAACTTCTTCGCTGCGTGCTAAAGGATTTACTCAGCTACCCGGGGTTTTGGGCGCGCGTGTGTGTGTTTTGTTCGTTCGTTTGAAGCCAAACAAGCAAACCACCGGGCGGGTGCGGCAAAAGAAGATTATCAATTTGGCTTTCGCTTTGTACGCCTTATGTGTGTGCGTGTGTGTTTGAGGTTATTACTACTATTGCTCGTAAGTATTTTAGTTACGCCGATGGTGTTGATTCGTGTACTTCGCTTCTTCGGTAGCTACTTCAGAAACCACAGTGAGGTGCTGGTGGAACGTTGAGACAAATATCAGCATTGTTTGTTGTTACCGTTATCACGTATCACGATAAAAGCATGTTCCTTATCTTCTCTTACTATGCTAGCAATACTTAAAGGACAGTTGTTTTGATAGTTGATTTTTCGCACTGTAAAAGCAAGAGGACACATGAAGACTTCGCAATCGATGCTATTTACCAAAGCACATACTCAGAAATTCCAGGTAACGCAAAGCAATTTGATCGTTTATGAAAATGTACGGAAATACATTAGGAAACAGATAATAATCACCAGTGGTAATCAATATCATTTAGGTCATTCATCTTTTGATGTAGTCTTCTAGGTCAAAGGTATGGTTTCAATGACTGACTAGCAATTTGTTATTTGTTGTTACAAATTGTTTGCTACTATTCATATCGAATGAAAGATAAAATATAACAAAAAACTTTAAAAAACATGACAAAAAACAGGCACAAAACACAAACGGCAGGGTACGGCAAAAAGCCCTTCTAAAAGCTGCTATTTGATTGGTATACTTTACGGCACAGCAACGGCCTTGGTAAAAACTCCCTGCTGTACTAATTAATCCGTTGTGCATTGCCAGATTTCAATTACCGCATTTCTGAATCACGTGAGCGAAATAAACGATTTATTTCAAAGAACAACCATTACACCTTCGCCGCTAAATAGCAACGGATTAGGATAAGAATACGAAACAGCGGAGAAATATCGCACTTAGAGCGTACTAACTACCATTTCCAAGCATCAGGGAAATCAATTATCGATTGTAAACCTACTCAACACCCGGGACACATTTACCACACACACACACACTCCCTCCCACTATTGTGAAGTTAATACATTTGCAATACGATTACTTCGGGCTGGTTTGCTTGCGTGCTTACGCTTACCAGTCTCACCGCCGTCACCAACCATCGACGGATCGACGAAGGTGGGTTTAATCGTTCCATCTCCGTGCTGTAAGTATGCCCGTTGCCTTAATACATTGCAATCCGCTTCCGGGCAGTGGCAGTGCTAATGCTCTCTGGCACGTGCGAACGCTGCTCATATTGGAATTCTTCGACAGCCGTCAGACCCGACCCAGACCCAGACGTGGAGCGACATTGACCATTCGCTGCACGGTGGTTTACTGTTTGTCCTGCAGCTACTCACGCTACGGCTGTGTAGATGGCTTTTCACTTCAGCCTTTGTAGCCTAATAGTACAGTTGCGCTGGTTTGCGCTTCGAAATGTCCAAATGCAACGTTACGCTTTGCTGAAGCTTCAGGCTAGTGACTAGATTTTGCCACACCGTTCCCGTCGAGCTGTCGTTCCCGTGCACATGGAGCTCCCGGGAAACGGGTCCCGATTTCCCAATTCGCCACTTTCCGTTTGTAGTTTGCCTGCTTTCTCGCACGGACGTCTTTGCTATCGCTTCCCTCTGATGTTGAGCGTGAGCCATTCGTTTCGTAAGGGGAAAATAGCCAGCAAAGCCAACCCTGCTAGCCTGCCACTTTCTTTTCACTCAGCCCAACACTCCACGGGGCTCGTATATAAAGTTACCAACAATATATATCCACTTTACGTGAGGTGAATAAATATTTATCCTCTCGTCGCGTGAGCTTTTTCGATTCTCCCCCTATTTTTGTATTTTTTTTTTTGCTCTCTTCTTACACTGTCGTTGCTGCTCAACTGTTGGAATCTTCAATTGTGCTTTTTCTCACGCCGCTCGTCCTCACGGGCGCTGCACTTTAATAGACTGAAACTCTCGCATCCGCCACGGAGGGAATCGGCATCATGCAATGGCAATTTTCCCGTACCGTAAGCGGGCAAAACAAACCTCCTCCTGTAGCCTGAACGCCACAGGGATCTTGGGCGAATCTTGGCCCCAGTCCCGGGCAGCTTAACACAACGCTGCCGCGCTGTTGGGGTTTTCCTTTGGGGGCTAAGATGATGAAATCGGGAGTATGGAGCAAACATCTCAAGTGCCCAGAATGCGCTGCCGCATACGCTCCATACCGGGGAGTGTATCTGGCTGTGCTCGCCGCTGCTTCTGCTTTGTACGGTGGTGCAAGAGTAAAGCTCGAGACTCCTGACCTGATCTTGGGTGGTTTTCGCAAATGCTCCAAGCGTACGGTTGTAGGGCAGAACGTGCCGGGAGCACACTGACCAGAGATATCTGCTCGTTATCGTTTGCTTTGTAAAGCTCAGCCAAGGCTGTTTCGATCGGTTGTGAGGAGGGAGTGTACAGGAAGAGAAGGATGGTTATGTTTGGTGTGGATATGCTTGGCAAAAGACACCAAGTACACGCCTCGGGTTAAGCCCGTGTGTCCATGCGACAATCGAAAGTGTCTTTAGCAGGGGCCCAAAAAAAAGGACATGCTAGTAGGAGTGTCCCGTTCCACCTCGCACTAGTAGGAGTGTCTGTGTATGTGTGTGTGTGTTTTGCCGATAGTATGCCACACTAACTCGATTTTTGTCAGCTACTCAATTTTTCATCCACCAGGGCTCGATTTCTCGTATCGGTATTGAACAATTTTACACCTCCCCCCGGGTGGTGATGGTGGCCTTTGTGTGCCAGCCAATGTTCAATTTTGGATCTGTACAACCCACCGCTGGCCACACGTGCCCCGTGTGGACAAATCGAAGCAACGTTTTCTTTGGCTGGAATTTGAGATTCCGATGGCCGGCTACCGGATGGCATATGTTTCACCTAATTGTGTCTCTTTACACTACAATTGTCACTCCCGGTGCCAGAGTGCACCGTGTACAAATTCAATCACATCACACACACACATACACACACACATACACACACACAATAGCGCCGAGGACGTGGGAGGGCTTTCATCAAGGAATTCTTGTAATCCCGTGGTTTGCAGCATTTGAAAAGAGAAACGATTCGGGTTTGTGGCTCTGTTAGACGAAAGCTTTGGTCAGTTTCCTGTTGGAGGCAGCTCCTATACGAAATTCGTTTTTGATTGTTTTATTTTTAGATGTTTAAACGAATTAATAGTTAAGAGTAGGAATACAAATGTATTACAGATCTTGAGTAGTTGATGGAGTGGCAACAAACGTCAATTTCTTGCTATAAGCCGCCAGTGACAAAGCTTTCTGTCGATTTCACATCGCAAATTAGAAAGCTTCAAGTGACCTTTGTCCAGTATTAATCGTATTTGAACGTGTTTGGAATTGGTTGACTTCCTTCCCCTTAATCAGAGGGTGTTGGTTTATTTTAAGGCTTCAAACACTACAATTTCGATGAAAAGCTTCTACAAACACTACGTTGAATCAATTTCTTCATTAACATTCCAATACCTACGGATGTTGAATGCTGAATCTCAATGCAAAATTAAGAATTTGCCCGCAGCATTTTGTGCGCTTTGAATTACAAAGAAACTAAGAGTACGAGAAAAAAAAGAAAGAAAATAAACATTTCAATCATCAACGATCTTTTCCACGCTCGGCTTTTTCATGCTTGACCCACAACCCAACAGTACGAATCTACCCCGGGGTTTGAATTATGATTTCCTGTGCCTGCACACAGCACAGCAGTTTGACGATAAAATGGATCGGGAAGTTGTTATGAAGCGTATCGTTTCAATCAAAAATTGTTTGGCATTTTGTATTGTTGGGTATCGTATTTAAACCCCCCCCCCCTCCCCCCAACTCGACAGAGTTTATTTCTCGGAACGGAGGTGTAGGGGACGGATCAGAATGGTCAGGGCCTACCTGGGTGTTGGTTTTCAGCGTTGAGATGTTTTGTACCGTTTTCATTTTCATAACACAAAATATCCAACACTGACCGCAAGCAGCAATGAAATTCGAGACACATTTTCAGGGGCCGTACAGTTCAGAGAAAATTGTAATTTGTGTATAAAATACATGCGTAAAGCGATTGAATGTGGCTTTTTTTTGTTGCACTGTGTTACTGTAAATTGAGGTGTCATTCAATGATATTGCTTGACGACCTTTTTCACCGAAATTTCATTTCAACCGTCTGTGGTTGGACGGAGCCGTTACACAATCATCGAGAACTTAAGCTAACTTACAAACTGTTTTTTTTTTTTTAAATAAATTGTGGAAAAAAGGAGGAGCAAAGCTCGAGTACGTAGCAATTTTAGCTTTTATTTAACTGTTCCATACCTATGCATGGCATGTGGCATGTCTGAGCTAGCTATGAAATGGTGATAATGAACCCTTGTTTCACGTCTCACTTAACGTAGTCAGTTAACTCACAAAAAAGGAGCAAACCCTTCACGAGATTTCAAGTGAATGCTGTCATGTAATTAATTTTTTATTTTTAATCAAAGCCATGAAGCATCAGGTTGCCGTTCAATTAAAACTAGACAACCAGTTGTACATATGTCCTACTGTAAATGTGCCTTTCTGGGTAAAGTTTTAATTAGCTTAGGCGAATCTATACTCCTCAAAACATACAATTAATTATTGTTGATGAATAACTCCATAAATTCCAATTCCTTTGTTATGCTTCCTTATTAAAACTAAACTTCAATAACATTTGAACACTGCTTGATCATGCGTCATACCTCACGCACTAGTTAATGTCCAATTAAAAAAGCGCTTGACAGCGTTACAGTTACGATTTGACGGGCCATCGTACGCGAGCGTTCAATAAAAATCGATGTTCTTCGATTCACAGTACAGCGTGCAGTAGGAAACAGTCAAATGGAACCGCATTTCCTCCGCGCTTAGATAAAATCGCACCCTCGGCACGCCTGCAGGCCGACAACCAACACCGTCAAACCGTGCTCACGTGCTCAAGAGCTGCCAGGGGTGACGCATCGTTACCATGGAAGCGCTAAACAGCGCCCACCGTTTGGCACGCTGCCGAACCAACACGCACACGCAGCGCAAAACAGCAAAGCAACAAGCGAAGCAGCACGCGAAAGGAAATCGCATAAGGTAAAATCCAGCATCACTACCTCTTATGCCTTCTTTTTTTATTTGTTGCGAAACACGAAACGATGACAAGGACGATTTGTGTCGCCCATTTGCGCACTCGTTTCCATGGCGTTTTCGCTACGGAATGCTGTAGTTTACACACAATGTGCGATCAAAGGAAATTCCCACGTCGCCCGATGGTCAGCCCCAGCCAGCCAGGGAGCGAAAACAGAGACACAAAAAAATACGTCAAGCACCCACCAAACGATGTGACGGCGTGATTCGCATCTCGTTTTCTACCACATGTTGATGGTGGCGGAAAACGCAAAGCAGAGGAAAAACGACCTCGCATTCTGCACGAAATTTGTACCTTGGCTCATTCACCTTTTTCGGAATTGACCGAAACTTTCTTCTAACAGTTTTCACAAATCGCTCTATCTAGCTTCCCTGCCTAGCTTAGTATCACACAGCTGATGACTACCACTACTACTAGCATCAGTATTTGTGTGTGTGTGTGTGTGTAAGATGGTGTACTGAAATGAAGCCCTCGCACCTCCAAAGAGAACGAGCGTGTCTGAAAAACCAGCTGCAGCATCCTGAAAACGTCAGCACCACACCACCATCAACATCATCATTATCATCACCATCAAAGCGTGCAGGCGCTCCTGTTGCTTCCACTGGACCAGGGTGGAATCAGCCCACCGACACCCGTACGCGGGGTAGCGAGGGGAGGCGATCATGTTCACACCACTGACCACCATCAGCAGCAGCGGAACGAACCGCTCGGCCACGATTCAAAACCAGCGGCGAACGGTGGAGTGAACGATGTCAAGCACTGAGGCATCGCTCCATTGGTGGCCAATTGTTCGGAAGCCGTTTCCGTACAAGTGCGCGCCGTTTACATACCGACGTAGCGTTCCCAGGCTGCCCTTTCCTGCACCGGTGTTTCGTTGCTTCCGGTGGAGGTGTTTTTTTTCTCTTTCTCTCTCTCCCTTCTCCTCAACCACCCAATCCGAGCGGTTCCGGTTCCTGCTGTGTCGACGGTTTAGCGTGTTTAGTCTCGGTGTTGACAAGGGTTTTTTTCTGTGCGCTTTTTGTACAGTACAGTTGGCACTTTCTCTCTCGCGTTGATTATATGCTGACCAGCTATTTGGGTGCAGTTTTGCAAAATCCACCCCCAAATGTTGCTCACCGTTCCGTCTGTGCTGTGCTGCCCCACCAGGTGGTCCACATTCAGTGGACGGTGCTTTGTACACTGGTTCCAGAAGAACCCGCTGCTCGTTTGCGATGGCTGCGTGAATAATAAATTCAATTTCGATTCCGTACCACATTAATGCTACCAAGGCTGGTGGTTTAATAGTCGGAGGGAACCGGTTCACTGTTTTTCCGGTCGTTTGGTGGAGTGGTGTTTGGCCATTGAATACTGGGCGTGCAGGCATTGGAGCAGTTTGGTGCATGACGGCATGACCACTAAATTGTGACCTTATTTTAAGAGAGCTATTGTTTATTATAGTGTGTGTAGGTGTGAGAGTGTATATGTTTAAATTATGTTGCCCTACTGAGCGCCCCTAAATTTGCCCGTCATTGGGATTAAATTACGGATTGTGAAGGACTTTAAATTGAAGTATTGTTATACTGCTATGAGGTTTAAAACCAACTACAAAATATTGGATTAAAATGGGTCATTCAATAAAGTAAAAAGTGTGGCTATGTATGTTTCAAAATACTTTAATCTTTATCTTTTAACCGGATGTAGTTCTATTTCAGAATGTTTACAAAAATAAAATACTATAAAAATAATGTACATTGAGATGATTCACAAAGAAAATACATGATAAGTTAATAAAAGACCTCAAAGAAATAAGAGAACGGAAAGAAATAGGATTGATTTCGTTAAACCTATAATATGACCCCCTAACAAGCACATTTGTGCGTTGACAGCAAAAATCTATTCACAAGTGTAATAAAACATCGAAAAACAGTTTACTGGTTGGCTGATTTTAGCTGAATGTCACCTTAAGGTTCGCTTAGACCTTGCGTGAACGTGACATGTTGGTTACTTTGGAATATTTCATTAAGTATTTATAAGAGTATGGCTTATCGTACACCAAAAGAAAGAATATTGACTGTTAAATATTTTTTAAATACATTTCCTTGCGATCCAGTTTATGATAAAAAATTATTTATTTATAGCAGAAAAACCCAAAATTTCACGTTCAATTTTACTGCGGCTCTAACGCGGACTTTACTTACACACTACATTAAGAGCATCACGGTATTAATTTTAACAACTTCAAGCAACTTCACACCGGCCCATTAAAACCATCGTACCAGTGTTCGTACATATCTTCCATCCTCACGCAATTTCATCACAACACGCGCCCAAATTTTCGGCCGGAAATCGTCTAACGTTGCAAAATTCAATTCATAAAGCTATTCATTTGCTACGAATCGCAGCATGGTGCGTACAAGGGGGGAAAAAATCCGATACACATTCACGCAAAACTCTCCACACTTCGCTTGTCCATTGAACGGACGGGCACAACCCGCCAGTAAAGGTTCTCGGTTGGCAAGCGCTTCCGTTTTTTTCTCCCCCGGTGGACACACTCACACGCACCGCCAATCGACTCGTGGCAAATCGTGGCGAAACGCGCACCATGTCCTCTTAATTCAGCAGATTTTTCGCACCACTGCATACCATTGCCAGCGACAGGCAACGCTATGGTGAACCGAACTGGTCTTGCACCACAAGTTAGCTGGAAACCCTGGTATCCGCGAAAAGCACACACGAACGCGCACACAGGGCCGGGCACAGTGCGCTGAACATTGACGCCAATGTTCGGTCACTAAAACGAGGCAAAACGGTTTGCATCGATGGTAAAATTATGAAACCGGAAGTTATTGTGGGTGTATACACGGTGTGATTTTTTCCCCCTGTTCTTTGGTCCTACTGATACGGCGTTCTTTCGCTGACTTTGTTGCGCTGTACAGCTGCACGGTCCAGCAGCATCGACGACGAGCGGGCCCAGCAGCACAGCAGTTTTGAAAGCAGCACGGTTGGTGTATGTGTTGGCAGAGTAAATTGACTCTAATCTAATGAAAAATAATAGCCACCGGGTTGGTTCGACCGTACAGAACTGCTCGTGCTTCTCGAGCAGTGCAAAACAAACACATCGAACGCCCGTTGTGATGTAGATTTTGTACGCCGCTGAACGCGCGCAGCCAGCACCACGGATGTCCGGCCGTGCTAGACGTACAAAAATGCAAAGCTTCATACTTTTCTACACAATTAAATCGCGCCGCGCGTTCCGTTTCGCAGCGTAAAGTGTTTTAGGATGACAGTTCAACAAACTACTGCCACTCACACACAAAACGCTTTTCAAAACAAAAATTAAATGCTGCCGGGAATTGTGAAATTGTCCCCAAAACAAATAGCCTCCGTATCGGAAGGGAATTTGTTGGGGGGTTTCGTTCCAAAGCAGGCCCTTGTGAAGAAAAGAAGAAATGAAAAAACAGACGTAAAACACTCCTAGGGCTAAGCTAGCAGCTCGGTAGAGTTTACTTTATCACCCAAAACAATGCACACCACCGGCTAATTATTTCTCTCGAAGAGCCCTTTTTGCTGCCCCCGGGACATCTGGCCGGGTGGTGCGCTGATTAGTCCAACCAGGGACTAATGTTTTTTCTTCTTCTTTTGGTCTCCAACCCCTCCTGGCGAATGTAATTAGACTTTCATATCGTTTGTTTGTGCTGGAGTTTAGTTTTCAGCCCATAGCTACGGCAAAAAACCATCGCCATACGGAAACCCTTTCAAACCCAACCGCCCCGCGGGCAGTTGTGCGGAATAAACCGAGCTATTTTTGTAGCAGCAAAAGCAGCAAAACCCCCTTCCTCCCTGCGCCATTTGAAATCGATGAATTGATGCTGATTTTACAGATGTGCGTTTGCCGGCATGGGGGAAAATAATTAAGCGTTGCTAGCGGTGTTGCTGCTGACGCACTTGGCAGCGGGGCGTGTTCCGGCAACATTCCGCTCAACAAGCGCCACTTGTTTTGAGTTTTTCAATTCGAGTTAATAAAATCATTGCTGTTTCACGGTAAAGAGGAGTTGTTCGCGATGGGTAGTTGTTGCTTTTTTTTTACACAAACTATATATGATATTATTGTTAACTGATTAAATTAAATTGTAGGTTAAATGTAGGTTGAATGTTTCCCGGACCGATTTATTCCTCGAATTGTGTGTGTTTTACACATAAAATTTTTTAACCTATCCGTTACTAAAGCGCTCTGTATTGCTAGGAAAGAATCAAGCTATCTCTTCGCGAAACAATTTGAATAGTGATGTCTAAACTGCGTAGGAGCGATCCTGTGGTACAAACTAGGGATGTGCTGGATGGAGCGCACCCACGACTCCGATTCGACTCCGACTGTTGTTAGTCCGATTCCGACTCCGGCAAAATGGAACCACTAGATCCGCCCGGATTCGGAGTTGTCCGAAGTCGTTCGAAGTCGTCCGTAGTCGCCTGGAGTCGTCTGGAGTCGTTGGATCGAAGTCAACAGGAGCCGTGTGGTTTAATGTGCTTGTGATCTGACATTTCGTTTTGTTGTATTTTTTTTGTCTTTCACTTTGCGCGTGCCTCGGCCGACTCCAGACGACTCCGGATGACTCCGACTGCAGCCAATTCTGGATGGCTCCAGACGACTTCGGACGATTCCGAACGACTCCGAACGACTTCTGATGACTCCAGACGACTCCGAACGACTCCAACTCCGGGCGACTCCGGGCGATTTCGGACGATTCCCAACAACTTCGGAAGCTATCCGTTGAAATGGATTCATTTTGTTTACTGTTGAAGTACAATTTATTGATATTTTATTTTAATTTCTATTTTTATTATATTTATTCATTTCCCTCTTTAATTTGTGTACTGCAAAATTGAACTTATATAAACGTAAACCAAAACAAAAAAGGTCTTCTGCAAAAACTAAGAGAAACTAATCTAATAACGTGATACACCAGACCCCATTTATGTTTTATATTATGTTGTTATAGAACAAAACTATATGCAAACCTTCCACAGATGATATCAAAGAACTTAACTTTGGAGAGAGAAAAACGTACACCACAAAAACAGTTTACAAACAGTATTACCTGCGTGAGATTCATTTACGTCCCACCACCAACCGCCAAAGGCACACCCAGCTGCTGACTGCTGCCTGCCGGAACGCGTAAGGCTTCCCGGCCCAATACCACCTTGCAGCATTCTTTCACCATGCATCCTGCGCTAAGATGCTTCCGTTGTTGGGCTGTAATTTGCTAAATAAATGTCCTTTCGCTAAAGTCGCACTCAAACAGTCAAATGAGGTTTCGCCCCTCCGGCTTTCCGGCGGCCGAAAAGGTAAATGATAATGCCGCATGTAAGCCACCTTTAGCCACGGTAGCGGAACGGTGACCCTGTGTACAACGCTGACTCGCATCGGGTGCTGGGCCGTGGTACACGAACCTGCTACACCGCTCGTCGTCGTTCGCTTACACCCGGAAAGGTTGATTACCGGCTTAAGATAAGAAAACTTGCCCGACAGCGGCCTCGGCCACCCGTTTCCCTTGCAGAATACACCTGTGCATTAAGCATCCTAAATGGTGGGATTGTTTTCGGGCCCGACTCGCTGCATCAACACTCGACTGGAGAAAGGGGACGTGTAGTGAGCGCAACTCCAACTTCCTTCGTTCCTTCGCTAATGGACGAGTGCTTTAGGGTTGTTTATTAGATTTGAAGCCGGTGGCCAGAATAGTTTCGAGGGGGTGCTACACCTTTAAAGAGCTTTCGTGCCAACAGGTGCGAGCGGAGTTGGGAAGCGGACCGATGGTCGCCAACGTCGGTAAGGCGCGGTACAACATTACCCGCGCGGTGATAAGGTGCTGAAGCTCGAGAAATCGCGAAAAATATGTAGCTCTTCTGAGGCTCATTTTTCAATTTTCCAAACACGGACCAGCCGGCTTAAATAGCAGCCATCGTCCGCGGTGTTGTGTATGCTGTAATTTGCACACCGTTTGGCCCTCCCCCCAGCGGAACGGAGGTGGATGAAATATTTTATGTAAAGCGCTGCCTAATCACCACCTCGGTACATCCGGGCTCAGTGATAGGAGGGAGGGCTCTAGCCACCGTGGTTGTTAATTATGCGGTCTCGACTTGAGGGCGGAAGCTTTTGCATCTTGACAGTGCAGAGCGGGAAACGTAAGTTGAAAGCGTATGAAAATATGCGGAAAAAAGCCCAAAAGATAAGGCAGTACCCTTTGTGCTTGAATAGAGGGTGCCAAGTATATTAGAATTGTATAAAGATTTTACCATTTTTGATACAAAATTCCCACCATTAATTAAAAGGAATTGAAAAGCTTAGGACAAAAGTTCTTACCTACCGTCATCAAATTCAAAAAATCTTGTCAAGCGAGCGCATAGCAAAAGACACTCCATCCTCTATTTGTTTATTCTACTTTGAGAACATAGATCGTCCATTTTCAAGCTAAAAATAATTAAAAAAACCCAAAGGTAAACAATGAACTTTGAAGCTTCTTATTAGCATAGCACAAGTATCGATCGTAGGTAGACCGTGCTACACCTAGATAATCTACACCAGCCATTAAAATCGTAGCAAATATGATTGTTATAGCTTCATTACCCAACAACCTCCCGCACAACTTAATACGTTTGCTAGCAAGTTAAATTAACCATTTCAAAATTTCACTGCATAGTCTACCCTGGGACGGCAAACAAGGAAAAAAACACAAAAAAATGTTTCCATTTTCCACTTCATTTATTACACACCGCTTCCTGTGCCATTTTTTGCACACCGCAAAAACGGATGGCAAATCGCCGCCAGTAAACGGCGACAGCCACTTCCGCCACCGTCTTCCTTCCATTTGCCATCCATCCCTAATGAGCGCTGCTTGGCGCGAACAACAAACGGGACGCGTGTGTACAATGCTACGCAACAAACAGCAACAAAAACCACAAACTTCGAAGAAGGTTTTCGCCCGGCCCATTCACGCCACTGTCATTGCCCACCAAACCATACCGGTTGCCCCCC
>KB667489.1:359603-500392 GCA_000349065.1 Anopheles quadriannulatus | reverse complement strand
CAGTAAATTTGCATGCAGTGTGTGTTGCATTGCAGTGTGTTCAGAGAGGGTTCTGTGTGAAGAGAGCGCACTGTGCGAAAAGTGTGCTCAGAGAGCGCACTGTGCAAAGTGTGCGCATTGTGCGAAAAGTGCTAGCACTGTGCTAGCACTTCCGCACTGTGCTAGCACTTCCGCACTGTGCTAGCACTTCCGCACTGTGCTAGCACTGTGCTAGCACTTCCGCACTGTGCTAGCACAATGCGCACTTCAAGCACTGTGCTGTGCTGTGCGCACAGTATGATGTGCTGTGCGCACAGTGCGCACAGTAGCACTTTACCCAACACTACTGGCAACCATATTCACAATTGTGGCCAACCCGATGGAATAAAATAAAATTCGCATTCGATTGGAAAAAAGCGGGTGTGGGTTAAAGGGGGTTGGAATGGGAAAAAATAAAAAATAAAATAAACGAATTCAAATACCCAAGCTGGTGATCTTGGACCGCATAGGAAACGCGCGGTGTCGCACACCATCGATGCACTACCGCTGACTGACCGTGCGCACAACACACATAAACACAAACACACACAGAGGCACAGAGACACAGAGACACAAGGTCCCATTTTGCATTCCCTTGGCGTGTCTGTTGCTGTTTGCTGTGCATATTCCACGCGCCACTGATAATGCCACCCCGGGTGGTGGTTTGGCAGTGCATCGCATAAATCAGAACCATCGCGTTTTCGATGCATGCACACACACACACACAGAGAGTAAGAGGGGACACGGGATGGTCTGCAGCGGTCCGCATTCGTTCGGAATGTTTTGGGGTGCTGTAGAGTAAGGCCCACACTCGTCCTCCACACACACTCTCTCCCACTATTATGTTCCCTTTGTACCAGCTCTCCGATCCTTTGTGCCGAGCGATCTAGCAATCCCTGGTTTTTTCCGCTGCATTCCCGGTGCATCGACAGGGCTCGGTTACCCCCAGGACAGCCATTTAGAATAAACCCAACAAGGGAATGGGTTCTTGTGTTTTTCTTCTTTTTTTCGGGACAAATTTTCAGCGATTTTTTTTAAATCTATTTTTCGTTTGACTGCATGTTTGCTTTGTCCTACACGGTTAGACGGTCCCTGTCAGGTGTTAGCTATGGCAGTGTGGAGTTGAGCGACAAGAAAGAGCAAAAATGGAGCCTACCGGTAATTCCTTTTTTTATTTCCGTTTTGCTACACACAACGATGCTTCCGGTCGTGACTGCAGTGACCGGTGTTTTGTTTTAATTTAGACGCATAGTTAGTGGGTTTTGCTTTTTCTCCTTTTGTTGATGTCTTCCTTAACCATTGTGTTGTGTTGCACAGTAGCGTTGCAGGGCGTACTGCTGAAATAATGTGCGATGTGTGCAATTCTGTTCGGTTGCAGTGGCTTTCACTAAAGGAAGGTAGCAGTACGAATGCACCTGAGGCTCGCGAGTGCGAGAATTATCACACTTTTTGAAGGGAATGATTATTTTTATAATTTAAAACAAACGGAAGGGCATGCATTATAGAAAAATCAAGTTTTAATCCAAGGTCTTATCAGTAGGAGTCAAGTTTTCGTAGTACTACTGTGCGGAAACCTTTCCGCTATACTGCAGCAGGTTCACGTTCATATCCTGTTGTATGGCAGAATTATGCCAATGAAACATATTAACTTCATCACTTCAAGGAATTTATTCAAAACATTCTTGTTTCACGAATCGCTACAGTGGTTAATTTTATCGATAAAAAAAATCCTGTGCTCAAATGCTGAAAATAATGTTGATGGACGTAAAGGTAAGCCTATTACTAGTTGATACATTCGCAATAAACCCCACACGTCAGACCATTACGCAGTGCACTTTTTCGCACCTACACCACCATTAACCGTTCTTGCCGATCATGGTTTGGTTCATTTCACTGTAAATTTCGCTTGAATAAAATTCACACAAAACAAAAGACGAAGAGTGAAAGCTTCGTGTAAAAAGAGCATAAAACAATGCGAACAAAAAAATTGATACGCAAAAACACATACGTCCAGTAAAAATTCCACCACCCTGTCGCGCTAGCGCGACAGGTATGTAGCCATTCATCCTTCGTCTTCCCCTTCCTTTTTCACGCCCATTGTTTGCTGCCCACAATTTGCCAATAGGCTGTATCGCAAAAATAGCTCAACGGCAAACAGCACACCGGTCAATGGAAAATTAATAATATATAAATTAGCCGCCTCACTTACGAACGGCAGTGCACGAAACGGTGAATTATTCCATATTTGCCTTCCCTCGTTCAGATCAGCTTGATTGAGCCCTCTCTCTTCAGGCCGGGCGCAATTTCGGACGGCCTCTTCGGACGGGGTTCGAGCGATGAAACGAGCGCACCTTTTGCATTAATGCAAGGGGGTTATGGTGCAAGCGGTTGTTGGTGTGGGATTGTGCATAAAAATTAAAAGCGAATCAATACGAAATGTTACTCAGCTATAGTTCCCGCCTCTCTCTCTCTCTCTCTCTCTCTCTCTCTCTCTCTCTCTCTCTCTCTCTTGCCATCCTTCCCCCCGTCCACTTACAGCACACAGCAGACGAGAAAGAATGAGAGATCAATTATAGTGCGATGGTCGACAGGCAGTATCGGGTGAAATTCCACCGAGCGCATGAATGTCAATCAATTGTTTGATCAGTGCTGTTTGGTTTTACTGATGGTGTGATATTGTTTATCTTTCAATGGAATTTGCTGTGTATGTATTTGCAGTATATTTATTTGCACCGCAATGTTGGACGGCATGCCGCAAGATCTATTATGGTGATGGTTTGTTGTAAAACTGATAAAGGATATTGATAAAACTGATAAAGGAATATTTTGTATGGCTTTTCAAAACAAATAAATGGCTTTATTGTCTTGAATCGAATGGAGCTAATTAGTTCAATTTATGACTTTGATCATTCAATCCTGTAAATGAAGCGTTGAATAACTTGCAATGATTGTGTTTATCGATCAAGCAGTGTGTACGTTAATCAAAGATTTTCCGATGTTTCAAAGCAATTAAAATAAGCAATCAAACTGTAAGTTCAAACGTATAACATCAACAATGATTTGTTAATTATTAATTATCAACAACAAGGTGAGATGACAAAGAAACAGAGGCTTACAGTCAATTTATGACTATCTAAGGGCAATAAGACGAATTGAATACGCCTCATGGAACACAGTTTTTCTACTTATTGATTCATACGTCATTTGAAGAATCACTTTTAAAATTAATAGAAACGTAATATGCATGATCACAAACATAAGCAAAAATTCAACAACAAAAAAATACAATAATTAATTATGCAAACAGTTTTTTGTGCAACATACACATCCCCAAAACACTGCGTGGACATTTGAGTTTACCAAAAACAATACCAAACCCCCGTGCCGGTAAGCCATCGCAGAACGCCTCGCTGTTGCTGGTCCATGTCCATGACGCACGCATGTCGATACAAGGCACCGAGCATATTATTTGTACCGCCGGACGATGTCCGCTGACCCTCAGCAACCATTCCGCAATGGCACACGCACACACACACCATTGGCGCATATTGGTATAATTATTCGCTTCACTCGTTTAATTGTTCTTTTGTTCGCTGTTAAATTGATTCCCCATTTTCCAGCAGCACAAGCACAATACCATCGTGCCATCAGGCCAGATGCTCACACCGCGCTCTTCGTCCTTCCTTGCCCCTTCCTTGGTGGATGTGATATTGCCGCCGGTGCAATAATTATTTACGAAAAAGGCTTTTCATCCCACAGCCCAGCCCACCCACGGGGGATAGCCATCGATAAACAAAAGGACCTTTGACCGGACCGCTGTGTGTGTGTGTGTGTCTGTGTTTCTTCCCCTCGGGGCTCTTCTGCCCTGCTGGTGGTGGTAGCGGTTTCCCCTGCATCCCCCATCATAAACTACAGAAACCCGTGTGACCGTAGTTGAGTAAATTTAAATTGAACAAAAAAAAGCGAAACCAATTGCCACGGATGCACTCTTACGACGCCAGCTTCCTCCATCCGTACGCACTCTCCCAACCCAAAGCATTCAAGGGCCGGGCGATAAAAGAAAAGCGTCATTAAACGTCAGCGAAACATGGGAACCAATTTGTGCGTTTGGAAAATGGCCGTCAAGCTTATTGATATTATTTGGGCATTATATAGCTGGCGGCAGCGATCAACCCCCCCCCCCACCCCCTCCCCCGTACGATTGGTACGCTTCTGCGACATTAATTCACTATTAATAGCCGATTAAATCATTGGCAGAGATAATTAAAACGCAAAAGACACACGCAGAACGCCAATGGGAGCTCACAGAGATGACACAAACAGACCCTGTTTTTTTCGCCTGCACCATTGAAGCGGACGAGTCATCAGCAGATTTGCAATCCGTTTTCGTGCCCCGCTTGCTGCCGCTGTAGGTGATAAGTACCACCTTTCCCCCCCTGAAGCTGAAGCGCCCGAGGCACAGACAGACAGACCCACACCCAGCTCCATATCGGGCCCGAACGATTGTGTTTGTGTGTTGATGGATGATCGGATTCGGACGGATCAGCATACTCTTGGGTGGGTAAACTATTGAAAAAAAAAAACCCCCCGAATAAATCGTATCTGTGTGCGATTAAGCAATGGTCGGTAAAATGTGCGCCTTCCACAATCCATTATGATCACTTCCGGCTTGTGGTGCGATCCCCCCTTTTGTGCAGTGTCATTGGCTGTCGAGAAGCTGTGCTTCCAGCTTTGTGCACAACCAAACCCAACTTTTGCACCAACTCATTCCCCCGCCCGACTCGGCTTGATGTTTCACATCCTCGCATCCGCTCTCCTCTGCTGGTGCTGCTGCTCCTGCTAAGTGGTCACTTCACTTAGCATGGAAGCAAAACTTTTACTTCACTCCTAGAACACCACCTACAGCGCCGATGCACTGCTCCGGGGCAGTGGTGCCACCGAAAAAGAAGAAAGAAAAACATACACATACACACACACACAACCACAACCACATTCGACCAGATGATAGGAAAATCAATCAAATCACATCGTTACCGCACATTACTTTGCGATTGGCACGGGACGGTACGTGCCAAACACGGCAGTGCGTATTAGCGGAACTTACTAATATTCTTATCAATTTGGCGGCAGTAGTGGTAGTAGTAGCATCCCGTCACCCCGGACCATCACGATGGTAAGAAACGGGAACTAGTCCATCTAGCAAACGGCCAGCAGAACTCTCCTCCCAAGCATCATCCATCAAAACACGAAAGCTAGCTTTCCGTCCTGCCCCAAAACAATCTCGATCTGTATCGGTGTGTTTGTGTGAGTGCAAGAACGGCACCTAATAAACGAACCATTCCGTACAAAGTCAAGTTTTCACACCAGCAATCCAATAAACGGCAAGAAGGGCAAAGAAAATACTATTCCAGGAACTCGGCATCAGCGTCCCTGTTCAGTGGCATGCAGAGAAAAGGGCTGGAAAGGAAGGAGAGGGACAAAAACCAACCAGCCAGCTACCAGTGTGACGCGAAGCTGTAACAATCCAACTGTTATTCACCGTGTGGGATGGCGCAAAAAGGGAAAAAACAGGGGGATGTAGAGCAGAAAGCACGCAAAATGAAGAAATTATAATGATTATTTCCAACTTTGTTTGCACCCCGCTCGGGCAGTTGATGAACAACTTCGACCCGACCAAGTTTAGCGTTGGCCGATGGTCAATTGATCCTGCACCCGGAGGACTTACGGAGGTAACTGGATAGCTTGGTGGTTGGCAGTAACTTATTCTTGACCCGGATACGTTGTCGTTCGTCTATTCGACCGTTCAAAGCGAACGGCCACTTACGGCAAGTTGCGCGGGAGGCTGGATCGTGGAAGTGTATGTCTGCATTTTCCACCCGCATTTCCCTTGGCTTGCCTTAGCACAAGCTAATCTGCACCAAAGCTAACGCTTTCGTACGAACAACAACGACACTGTTCGGGGAAAAACAGCTTTGCATGAAGCATGTCCGGTGGCGGCTTTTGTCGAAAGTTTTACCGTAACCTACCGTACCCCAAAACCGCGCTCAGGCATTAGCGCGCGTTGAGCAGGGGGCGAATGACGCAAAAGTTTGCGCTCATTTCCTCAATCAACGAATCTTTCGTCCGAAATGCATTAGTGATAATGTGGAAAAGAGGGGAGGAAGGGGGGAGGGGGTTATTTTGCCATTTATTCGATGAGTCGCTGGTTTACGACGGACCGACACAAACAAACATGGTTGCATGGTTTTTTGAAAGCTGATTTTTTTTTAATTATTCATAGTCGCAACGTGTTTGATATTTTGTAACATTCAAAAAACATATTCAAATACAAATATTTAAATGCATCAAAAATCAAAAGCGAATCAATTGTAATAAAAAAATTGTTTATCGTTTGACTTGTAAGAAATTTCCCTTACTGGAATCGTTGGAGCTCAGAGGCCTTACCTTGGGAAGGGGACACTCCCAGCTGATGAATAAGGACGTGCAGTCTCATGTACTGTCTAATTCAATCTGTCTTTATTTCACGAAAACCCTGGTTTATATTTTGGAATTATTCGTGTGTGTTGGATGTGTATGTATATCTTGTATCGATGTGTAGGTGTATATGATTATGCTATGCCTATTTTGTATTTCTTTCAGTTGGTCTGTTTTTCTCTGATTTTATGGTTCTCTATGTATCCTTGTGTTTTGTCTTTTTTATGTTTTTCTTCAAATTCTTTGCGTTTCTAGAACGTTCCTAAAAGCACTTGAGATTTTATTACCTATGCGTCTTGCGTTGTTATCCTACAGGATTCAATTATTGCTACTCATATGCATGTAGCATCATGCAGTCGGTTTCCTATTTTCTTGTCACGCTGTACGGACCTACGCTGAGACATTTTATTGCCCTACGCTTACCGATGAAGTCAAATACCGGGCCGTTCCAAAATGTGTTTGGTTCTGTCCTTGCAATTGCTGCATTTATCAGTTATGTTTCAAATGACATTTTATTACTATGCTGTTGTAACCGGATGTGTTAAAGATTTTACTATTTGATCTGTAAAATGCGATACCTTTCAGATAGTTCTGTGTTTATATGATTTTGTATAGCAGACATGCTACACAATCAATGGCTAAATACAACAGTACCACGCAGAAGATTCAAGTGAACCATCTCATGAAAGAGCGGAAGGTCAAAGTTACGAAAGTATCAATAGCGTACAACACACCGAACGTAATTGTTTTACAAACCAATTAACTTCAGCCTGTAAGACTGTAACGACGCTTTGTGCCTGACGGTTGCTATTTATTCCCCCTACCAGCAAAACAAATGCATTTTGATCGAGCGATGACCGAAACCCTCATCCAAAGCACTCAACACACACACATACATACCCGTGTTAGGACCGGAAATAGGATTACCTATCGTACCGTTACATCCGCAATAAGATCAACTTTTCCGGCTACGTACGTAATGGTTCAACAACTCTCCAAAAGGGAATATCGCTCTCCATCCCGAAAGTGAACGGTCCGTTGTGTCTCATTTTGCTCGATTTCTTCGTACCCGATTTCCCGAGAAAAGTGATGCCGTGTCCGTGTGTGTGAAGGACACGAACATCACACGGCACGGGGTGCAAGCAAACTGCATGTACGAGCGAAGTGCATGTGAACGGTAAGTAATCGAATGCAGCGCCCCCGTACCGATTGCTGGCACCGGGGTGCGGCTGATACCGTGCTCGTCTACTATTTATTACGCTCTTGTCGAACAGTGACGTTGACGAAGGCAGCACCACCGAAGACCGTTTCCGTGCGCTACGTGTGCTTTCGTTGCATTCGTTCCGGTTGTAAGGGTAAGTAGCTTCAACAGCATCTCGATTCGAAGCTTGCCTGTTTGGAGTGTGGGAAGCGTTAGAAGACAAGGAAAGTGCCAGAAAAATAACATAAGAATATAAAACTACACCATCGAATGGAGTGCTTACCGGTGTCTAGTTGTGTATGGGGCAATATTACGGCACAGAAGCCCATCATCTATCATTGATCAGAGCAGCAGCAGCACCGGTGGTAGCAACACGAACCATATCGGTAGGTCGAGAAGGAGCTCCCGTACCACAAAATCCCGGAAACGATTCGAAAGGTGAAGAAAATATTGTTTAAAGTTTTCCCACCCAGGGGCAGGGAGGGGGACGGGGCCGGACGGGTTAAAGACGAAGCACACCGGAACATGCGAAACATACAGCTAGGCAAGTGCGTACCGCCAGCATATTGTAACCGGGAGACGGCGACGATTCCCATCGGTACGATTTATAATACATCATACATGATTCATTTTCAATTTCAATTTTCATCCCCATTCCTTCGTGGCAAAGCAGGAGGAAAACGTTTTTCATGACCGGCTTCATTACAGCCCGAGCTGGGTTCTGGGTGAAGGTTCACCTCCTGTGCTCGTTACCGGGGCGACAAGAATGATGGAAAATAACATTTCATTACATCGCAACGTACATCGTAATGCATTCTAGATTGTGGATTGTGCGGACTTGGAATTGACAGTAGAAAGGGAAGAGAGTAGAAAAAAGCTCTGAAACAAAGAACAGGGTATACATAATAACATATGACCAGGGGTGCATTGTTGATATTTTGCTCCATCATTCATTCATCAAATCAATCTTCTTCTTCTTCTTTGGCTCAACAACCGATGTCGGTCAAGGCCTGCCTGTACCCACTTGTGGGCTTGGCTTTCAGTGACTAATTGATTCCCCCCATAGCAGGATAGTCAGTCCTACGTATGGCGGCGCGGTCTATTTGGGGATTGAACCCATGACGGGCATGTTGTTAAGTCGTACGAGTTGACGACTGTACTACGAGACCGGCTCAATATCAAATCAAATCAATAGTTGAACTAAAAATCTAAATATCGGGCCTTTCACAATACTAAAGTGTATGTAGACTAGGTGGTAGCATAAGCTGTTTTTATAACCAAATTTGAACGTCACTTTTTGACAGGACGGGTGAAAACCTTTGCTCAAATAGGCTTTCTGGTAACTTGGCGAATACACAAAACACTCTTAACATCTTTATTCAAGAGCAGAAGCGATAAAAATCAATCTTCTAAATACTTACATCGTGGGATAAGCCCACCTGTATATTATACCCACTTAGATAGCTGCTCGAAAACTTCTATACTGTGGTATGTTTTGAGATAGTCACGGTATGTTCGATTTTGGGACGGTTGCCATGTAGTAACTTTGAACTCGCGTTGGCCAGGGTGGCCTTCAAACATTGTTAAGGAAGGTCATCGTTTGCCGAATTTAACAGAACTGAGGTGGATACTGTTTCGAAGCGGACTTTCGACACTTGATCGTCCAGGCGATCATAGAAACCTTTAGGAGGTTTCCCTTACTAGAAACGTTGGAGTTTAGATGCCTTACCTTGGGCAGGGGGACATAACTAAACTCTTTAAATGAGAAGTCGATAGATGTTGGATGGGCATAGTCCTATCCTGACTGTCCGAACGAATCTGACCTGCCATGATCGGAGTTGGTTTTATTTATACTCAAAATAAGTTAAGGGTTTCGCATCATTGGTTCCGGGTTGTATGTTGGAAAGTTATTGTTTTCACTAAGCTAGTTACGTTTGTATTTTGTTGACAAAACCAATGGTTTTTGTCACTAAGTTCCTGTTTCGGGTTTAATGCTTATACTGTTCCTGCTTTGGGTTATAATGCATAAACTGTTCCTGCTTATGTTGTACGTTTCGGTTGGTTCTGTTAAGTGTGTCACAATTGTTTATGTTGTACGTTTCGGTTGGTTCTGTTAAGTGTGTCACAATTGTTTTTATATGAACGGTGTGGCCTGAATTCTTCTGGCAGCGTTATGATCTGATTTACTGAATGTGTTACAATAGAATGGTTTGGCTTTCCACAGTGTGTTACAATGTGTCTATAGCTGATAGTGTGTATTATAATATGTTCTGTATAGCAAATATGCTACAATACAATGCAAACAGTTGATAGGCTGAAATTTCAGCCTACGATCTTAAAAGGGAAAAGGTCCCAATATTAAATTATAAATAATAATTACAATACATATTTTATGAAAATCGCAGAGTTGAAAATCCCTCTATGTCGTTTGAAATATCTATTTTTCATCCAGTTAAGAGTTTTTAGTTACACTTAAAACGGATAGTGACCCAAATATAGCTAGATCGGTTTACAGGTTTTGATAAAAAATCTAGCTTTCGAATATGATAAACGATAAAAGTCTAATCACATCAATATGTTGTATATGTTGGGGCGGTTCCGTGGTACAGTCGTCAACTCGAACGACAAAATAACATGCCCGTCATGGGTTCTAGCCCAGAATGGATCGCCCCGCCCGTAGCAAGGATTGACGTCCGCGTAGGACGTTACGCCAAATAGAAGAAGAAGATGTTGTTTAAGAAGTTTTTTTTTTTTTTTCAAAATTGAAGCTATCATATCATTCAATGTCGGTCATTAGACTGCTTAACTTTAACAAAAATCCTTGATTCTCAAACAGTATCTTGATCTTGATAAATATATATCTTTTCTAAAATTGAACATTATTTGATCATAAACAGCAGCATTTCAGATGGATAAGTGAACCAGCAGCAGCAAAACAGACTGCAAAGGTCTTGTGCCCCCAGATAAGTAATTAAGTAAGCAATTAAGCAAGTGTAGCAATAGGACTAATTAATATAAATGGTCGCATTGCTCGACTGCTGACGCTGTTGAACTTAAAACAACTATGAATAAGGATGACATTTATGATAGATTGCTAGTGTTATGTTGCTAATTTGCTTCTATTGAATAGAAATAAAAATTGATAAAAACAAAACCTATGAAAATAGCTATGCATTTCCAAGCATCAAAGGCCGCCTTCCAAAGCAATTAATAAATGTTGCACTTGTTAGATTGATTGAAAGCTTTTAGCACACTGGGGTACGCACGATAATAGCAATAGTGCAAAATAAAATCAATCAACACATTCGTGTCCCTAGGCACGAAGCGTAAAAGCGAATTTATATTTTACAAGCACAAAAAAGGCAACTTTCTTGCACTTACAATAATGAACTATAGCGCCCAAGCACGGTACAAAAACAAAACATGCACACACACACACAAACTCACTGCTTACAGTGGAGTAGAGAACAAAAAAACGAACTACACCCTACCCAACACGGGCTGCATTATGCAGCCGCGCGAAAGTGCATTACGTCGTTCATCCAAAATTGACACTTAACAGAATTCAATTTCAAACACGAACACGCTGCTAAAAACGCTGCTTTTTCGCGCACCACTCACTTCCGGCAAGAGTAGGGGGTGAGGAGGGGTTGGGAGGACAGTGCAGCCATACCCAAAAAAAAATGGCGTTTTTTTTTTACGCTTTCAGAGTACACCCACCACAAGGCACAAAGCACTTCTTTTCCCTTTTTTGTTTTGTTTTTTACAAAACACTTCCCACACACACATAAAAACGCGTTCGCTAAACTACAGTCAGTGCTATGGCGTTGATTTTTCGCCCGACACAATGTCGCTGATAACGGTGCAGTGGGTTGTGGGTGCGCTCGGCACTGTTAGGGACGAGTTTCCCAAAACGCGACACCAACAAGAGACACACACACCGGTGACAACTACACGCAGCAAACTAAACGAAATGACTAGCAGACTGGCAACACTAGCAGCAGCAACAACAACAGCTACAACAGAAAACTCCTTCCATTTCCATCCTGCTGTTGGGTATGGTAAAACACACACACGAAAAAATAATTAAAAAAAAAACCAACAGAACTTCCTGCCGAGTGGCATACCGTCAGTAACGAGGGAAATGAAATTTTCTCCTACCAAGCAAAGTGAAAAACCTTACCCTTCCACAGTGCCACGCTGAGTAGGATGATGGGCTTCCTATTGTCGGCACACTTCCCCATGCGCGCTGCGTGTTTTGTTGGGCCATGGCTTGCTTGTTCTCCCTCACCTCTTTGCTGGTTCTATTCATTACTGTAGCCGGTAGTGTAGCCCGTAAGATGCATTAAGCATGCACGATGCTTTCAATTTAGGTGCGCTGGGCTGCATTTGCGTGCGTAATGTAATATTAGTGAGCATTGCTGGTGCTGCTGTTGCTGCTACGCGAGAAACTACTGCTTCCGGTGCGATGTACAGTAATGCAATTGTTTCCGGTGTAGTGCAACTGCGAGGCAAAAGTTTTGCGCACACCGAATGCATTCGAATGAAATTGCACTCATTTTAATAAGGAGTGCATTAGACCGTTTATTTTTTTTTTTTTTGTTCTGTTGTTACATATGAAACACATGGTGGTGGAATGGAAGAAATGTGTCATTCTATAGACAGTTTCCTACAGCAAAAAAAGCTACTCAAAAGCAAAAAACGCTCATTTCGTTCCTTATTTTTTACGATCAACAGCCAGCGGCACAACACGGCTGAGAAGATCGTACGGCTTGCAGATGGCGCCGCCCCGTAATTGTGTAGCTCGCAATAAGATCGCCACATCAAAGCAGGCTGGCGAACTTGCACCGCGAAGACCGCAAGGCGCACAGAAACACGCCGATTTTTTTTTGGTTATTACAAGCGTTCTGTGTGCGGTGCAAGTAGATCGTAAAAATAGTTGATTAATAAGTGTTCCGCTTCGGCGGGCGCCAGGTTAAGGCGGTGAATTTACGATAATAGAAACATAAACAAACGGGCCCCATTTCGCTCAGGAGGAAAAGCGCAACCGTCATCCGTGTTCGTGTGAGTGGTCGTGCCAGGATGGGTGGCCGCTGAAGTGCCGTTGCAGGGCAAAAAGCCCACCACTAACCACCAACAAGACGATGCAAACCCGCCCGCTGGGACGGCGCGAAATGAGCAACATTCGCTCGTCACCGTCCACCGGCCGCCGCACAGTGTGAACTGCAGCTAACGGTGGAAACCACCTGACACCGGGTGGTACTCGGCGATGACAGCGATGACACGATGGGCCATAATTTCCGATGAAAACCTAATTAGTCGAGCGCTTAGCGATACGGTCGACCGAGCCACCGCCGGGTCGGTTGTTAGCGTCTGCCCTTTCCGGTCCGTTCTCCCCCCCCCCCTCCTCCCCTTGGTAACACCCTGGGGGTGAGGTTTAGGAAGCGTGTCATATGAAACGATTGCGCATCACTGATTGCACCAAACGGTGGAGCATCGTTGTCCCCACCCCACGAGCAGGGTAGCACGATACGCCGACACGTTCCGACCTTTTGATGGTGTGTACCTTCCGGTTGTGTTTGAAATGGCTCGAGTGTCATCTCGCTCCCCGAGGCATCGCTTTCCGGGCCACTCGAAGGCGATGATGATGGGCGTCGCGGATGGGCGGTCTGCGTTGGGTTGCGGGGGTAATGAAATGCAATAAAATAAAATAAAAAAAGCAAAACTCGAGACACGGTACCGGTCAACCTTTGGCTCATGTTTGAAACATGAATCTAGACAACAGGGGCAGGAGCAGCAGGAGTAGAAGCACCATCACGGTACAATGATGACAATTTACGTCAAATGTGCTCTTCCCGCACCATGGCATTCTTCTAGCCGAAGGTCGAGCGGGGTTACGGGATGTTTGATGTTGCATGGTAGTAATATTTCCTGGGGCGACACTGCCACCTTGCCAGCCCATGGAAAAGTGCGATGATTGCACTAAAACTCATTTACAGAAACGAGAAAAAACAGAACAGAAATCGACACGTGCCTTTGGTTCCGGTGTACCGCAAATTTCGTGAACTTTTCCACAGCATCGGAAATGACTCTAAGGGAAGGTTTACTGTGCAGGGTGCGAAATAATGGGAATAAAAAAAGGGAACAAAAACGAATAAAAAAGGGCATAAAACGGCAACTTCGTCTACTAGCGGGGTAATGGCTAATTGGCTCAAGAATTGAGCTGACCGCAGCAAACCGGGGCTAAGCGTTTATGTTGTGATGTTGAAGCGTTATCTGACGCCTTAGCACTTGTTTTGAGAATGGATTGTTTGCAAGGGTATGCTTTTTTACAATTAATTAGCGGTTTCTGATAGCTGCAAATTATACGATTTGCTCATCATTCAAAAAGAATTAAAATACAGATGTTGAGATTAAATTGAAATTTTGAGTCATAACAGGGCAGCGGTCCCGTTGGTACAGTCGTCAACTAGTACGACTTTAATAACATTCCCGTCATGGGTTCAAGCCTCCTATGGACCCATTCCCCTGTACTGAAGGCTGCGTGGTACTGAAGATGTTTCGCATGTCCGTTAGGTTACAAACGTTACGCCAAATAGAAGGAAAAGAAAAAGAAGAAGAAGAAAAAGAAGATGAAGAAGAAGAAGAAGAAGAAGAAGAAGAAGAAGGAGGAGAAGAAGAAGTCAGCATCATATTAAATAATTAAGCTTTTCCAGCATTCAGTTTTAAAATCTAATTGAACTTATAGGATCGAATTAAACTTTTTTGTTTCAATTTAGCTAATCAATATTGAAACCCAAATTGCTTTAAATTTGTTATAAAAACAACAAAATTGTGTTAGTTTTTTTTTTCAAACCAAAATACTCACCAAATGAAAAAGTAAATGGATCAATTACTTATGGCTAGTGAGCAGCAAAATAAATTGAAGTTGTGGTTAGTTAGTTTCAAGCATTCTGTTAACCTTATTTCTGTTCCGCAGTTCTTTTCCAATGACACTATTTTTGCTTCCATTCTTTCCAGCCACTTAGTCCGCAACCACTGACCACAAACGTTCGTACGAAATGCCACTCTTTTCCGGTGCATTGTTTCCACTACACTAAGACGACCGTTAACGACAAAGAAAAGGAACGCGAACGAATCTTCGAAACAAAACAACAAAAAAACACAAACAAACGAATCTTTTCTTTCGCCCAAGCACAAACGAGCACAAAACTCACCTCAACGCAGCAACACTATAATGCCGAGCAATCGAGCAATTTCCAAAACGGCCGGTTCCGGTCAGTGTGCCGGGGTATCCGGGTTGGTCCCGTTTTTTGGTTGAATTTATTTTCATCCAACTTCCTCTCTCCGCAGGGTTAAAAGTTGGGTCGGGCCTCTTTCGCTTGCTCTTCCTGCTGCTGCTGAATATGCTGAGAAATTTATGGCAAATTGAATGCGAGGATTTAGTGGTTGATTTAGCGACTGTGGTTAATTCCATCTCACTTTCCGACCGCCCGGCTTGTATCTCTTCGGTCAATGAATTTAATACAACCCCACCCTATCCTGAACCTTGAGAAGTACAATCAGTTTACCGTTTTCCTTCTTGATGGGAGATTTTATGGGGTCTTTCAACGGTTTTTTTGTGTGTTGGTATTATGCGGCAAGAATCCGCCAAGATTTGATACTGTCGGATGATCTTCGTAAGAAAGGGGTTCCGATCATGAATCACTGAGGGTGAGAAAATGGAAATAAATTGGCACCGCCAAGTGATGTACGATGTATTAAGGACTATAGACTGTTAAATCATGATTTATTTTTAAAATATTTATGTTTCATTTAACTGTAAAGCACACATTTTAACTTTCTTTCAAATAGTTTTGTTGTGAGTCATAATAATGGTATGTTAGCTGTAAAAAAGTACAGCAAAAGATTGCATTTCCAGAATTATTACATCAGTCACTTGCTAATCCTTAAGGTATTAAACATATCAACGCATCTGCATCACACGTACTAACTCAGCTGTTCTTAACAACAAATATACCCATACACCCACAGACATCCATCCTGGCACATGTAAAATGGTGATGACTTTCCCTCACTCTACCATGGCTCACACGCCCGAGCGAAACTTGTTGTTTAACCAACTGGTGCCGTTTTGCGCGCAAACCAGGCCCCAATAACAATGCCCCGGTACACAGTACCGAACCCGATTCGACGAAGATATATCCCCATCAATTATGCTTACATTACCCCCGGTATTGTACCATACGTTCCTTTTCCTCGCTTTCCCACCTGGCTATCCTGTAACGAACATCAGCAACGAAACACCTGATCTGATCCACCAAGTTAAAATCGCGCCCATCGCGCCCGTACTATGCCCGAACAACAGCACACCATACCGATGAAGGATGAACAGTGCCCCACTTGAATCTAACGATGCAAAGTATCAGCACCACTTCATTACGGTACATGATGGCGCAATGCGCGGTGTTGGTGAACGACCCAGGGTCCCAGTTGGCAAAAGTTTTGTAAGCTTTTTTTTTTACTTAACTCCTCTCAAAACCTCCCCATGGGCGAACCGAAACTGGGCGCTAAAGTAATTACCATATACGCCCTTCAACATTCCCCCCCCCCCCTATCAGCGCTCGCTGGGTGAATGATGATTTCTACTTGTGTGCCCGAGCATGTGTGTGTGTGTGCATGAGCGTCACGATGCGTACCTCCTTGGTAGGTTAAATTTCCATTTTGCACTCGCACTCCACTGTACGGCAGCAGCGCAAAAAAGATAAAATTAGATAAAATGAAAACAAGGTAAATATAAAGAACAACCTCTCTTCCTCCGCACAAAACACGCACACACACATCCACGTGCTTGTACGGTAGAACAAGCAGCACACATCATTCACTCTCGGGAGTGCCATCCGAGCAGGACAGGATGGATCACACAACACGCTTGCCTTCTGGAGGAGAGATTGCTTGTAATTAGATTAAATTATCATAATGATGATCACAGCGACACACACACCTCTCTCACACATACACACACACACAGCTCTCTCACGCACATTCGGAAGGGTGTGTGAAAACACTGGTGAAGGATGAACGGTAACGGTGCCATGGCAACAGCAAATAACAAACATAACCGGCCCCAGCGACATGGGTGTGACGTTTCCCACATTTTGATGAAGCCATAAATAGAGCCGTTGTTTGCGTTGTTTCACGTTCCCTTGCCTGAGTGTGTGTGTGTGTTCCTTTTTTGTATCCACTACCCCTTGTTTTCACTCCTGTCCTCCCTCACTTCCGAAGCTCGAAAAGGGCAGATCAAGTGCGTGCGTACCGGGATGTTGTTACCTAATTAAAATAAATCAATTAGGTTCAATTTCTGGCGCTTATACACCGGGCCAGCATAATTACCATTTAGCCGGGATAGTACACCAGCTACCAAAGCTACCCGCACGAGAGATGCTCCCTGTACGGCAATGCAAATGACGGTGATTGGGCCCCTTCTTTCCGAGCGATCATAGTAGCAGCTGAGGTTGCGTGTTAATGCCCGGGAATCGTTTTATTGCCTATAGGTAAAGGACGTATACCTACGGTCTGGTCCTTCAAAAAACAAGTATAATATTGCCCCCAATGGTTGTGTGTGTGTGTGTGTTTATGTGTAGCCTTATCAACGCCAACATCATGATCAGGTGATGCTACTACCACAGCAAATGAATCAATCTCGGCGGAACTCCTGATTCCTCTTTCTCTTCTCTCTCTCCTCTCTCTCTCATACATACACACACACTCTCTCTCACTCTCTCTCTCGAACATAAAAACACAGCCACGATCTTGCTATTCGACCAAAAGTTTTGTGTTGAAAATTGATGAGCAGACTCAATTTAAATTCGGGTGCACTTTCTAGAGCACTATGGGGCACTCGGGTCGCCATGCTCTGACATGCAATGATGCATTCCATGCAGCGCGCACACACACACACACTCGGTTTAATGCAGTGCAAACATTAAAACACATCTCTCAGGTCTGTATACTGATAAGGACGATCCCCGGTTGGGCTCCTGCCTAAAAAGGCTATAAAGGAATAGGAAGGATCCACTTTTTGTTGCCACCGCAACCACTACACTTCCGTAGGAGTCCTCGCCGCCCTCGTCGCATAGCTCTAGTGAGTGAAGCGAGGAAATGGGTGCAATTTTTCACTTGCTTCAGGACACACACACACACCAACACACACGAAACCGAGCGAGAAAACTGATGACGGCAATGACAGGCGCTGAACCAACATGAGGCAAATGGCCACCTCGAATGGATTGCCTCCGATGCCTTTGCCCTTTCTCGCTGTTCTTTTTTTTTTCTCTCTCTCTCTCTCTCTCTCTCTCTCTCTCTCTCTCTCTCTCTCTCCCTCTCTCTGTCTGCGCGTGGTGAGATAATTTTATTAGCTCTAATTAGAATTTTATCGCTTTTTGAGATGAGTTTGTGCTGAAGTGTGAGATGCTGGAGTGGAGTACGGAGGGGGGGGGGGGGGTCGCGCTAAAGTGCTAAATTGATACCGATGCCACCGGTCTCCAATCTGCCCCACCTGCCGGTAGTGTTCAAACACACCTGCAACAAAACATGCTGTCCGTGTGCGTGTGTGTGTGTCGTGTATGACTAAGTGGAGATAATTTAATGAACTGCCTTTATCCATCCATCGCATCGGGCAATCGGTTACGTTTCGATTGTTTGCTTAATATTTATCGATGCGCTGCTGCTGGCTGCATTTAACAGATTTGCACCGAATCCACGGGTCCGACCCCTGCAGGGGAGTGGAGGAACTCCGCACAAAATGGATAAAATGTGAAATATGTTGCGCATCGGTAGTGATTGGTGGGTCGCTTTCGGCACCGCTATGTGTTGCATATTTTGTGTAATTAAGCTGTGCTTTCGGCACCCGCGATAACCCGGCGGTGTGCTTGCGCTGCAAAAACGTATGATTTCCGCGCGTGTAATTGATTTTTGCGTGCAGCGTGAACGTTTAGAAGGAAATTGAAATTTATTCCACCCTCAATTCTAGGCTGTAGTGGTGCTGTTGTTTCACTGTGCATTGGGGTAGCAGCAGCTTTGGTCGATTCGGATCCGATCGAATTCGTAACACGGGGCTTATGGTGGATTGATTAGTGAAACAGAATCGGTCATTAAATAATGGAAATGATGTGCTAGGAGTGTTCGATTTGGAATGTGGTTGAATAATGCTGCATGTTTGGAAATAGAGATAAATCACCTAAGAGATAATAACCATTTAAGCTCCCGTAAAAAAATGTAATCAAGTATGTAAGTAGGCAAGAAAGTTCTTCTTCTCCTTCTTTGGCGCAACAACCGCTGTCGGTCAAGGCCTGCCTGTACCCACTGGTGAAGTGAGCTTGGCTTTCAGTGACTTATTGTTACCATAGCAGGATAGTCAGTCCTACGTATGGGGGCACGGTCTATTGGGGACTTGAACCCATGACGACCCACGAGGCAAGAAAGTTAGCGTCTTTTTAACAGTTCTATGTTAAAATATATGATACTGAGTTTCTCTGGCCAGCTCAATACAATAAGCGTCATTTCCAATTCAAAAAAATCCTATTCAACATTGTCAAAAGTTTGTCGAACGTTTGCCGTAAGCAACCAATGACAGATCATTCGAGTTTCCATTGCTATTGTTCATATGTTTTTACGGGATTGCATTGTTTGTTTATGGTGTTGAGTTGGCTAAAGAAACCCTGTAAATTGTTTAACTGCAACACGTTGCATTTCCCATTACTGTATGGATTCATTTCTTTCGGACAAAATGTTTACTATTCAACAAGCACAAAATCAAACGATCGCAGCATTGTGGCGCACACAACCTAAACTACCCTCCAGTCACAGTTAAACTTCCTACCGAATTCCGCTTTCGTTCGACCGCAAAACCGCCACGCTCGAAGGGTTCCACCACTCTACATTTCGCTATTCGGCTCGGTCAAAATCAACCACTTGCGATGTAATCAAATTTTCGCGCCCAAAATCGCATGGTGTAAGGATTCCCGCTATCTTCCGCACAATCCACAAAAAGATGGTACTGCCTCCCTCATCACTACCACCACCACCACCACCTCCTTCTCCATTAGCCACTAGCCACACGTTGAATAATTTATTGACCTTCCTTTTTTCCCCGAAAAACTGATGCTTAACGACGCAATGCTCGCTCGAAGTGGGATGGCCGAGGGTTTCCGGTTCCGGTGCGCTTTTCCTTTCCCTTTTGCGGGTGGGGTGGGATTATATGGGGTTAGATTGCTGATCGGTTCAATTTCCACATTATGCACGCCCTTCTCCCTTCACGTACACTTGCGCGCCGTACGCTCGTCCCTGTGGCTCATTTTTCTTTTTCAGGCGCAAGGCGAACAAATTTTGGGGCAGCGTGAGCAGCTCCGGGTTGTCCGGGTGCCGCACACCGAGCACAAGTTTCCGGAGAGAAATTATATGATAAAAATATTGTGAATAAAATCAATTTAGCTAATTTTCTTTGTTGATTTAAATAATGGAAAATTCATGTCGATCGTCTTACGGAACCTACAGCCGATCCAGAGGAGAGGAAGAGCCTCACCGCCAACATTCGATGAGCCTTTGCGCCCGACGTTTCCCGACACGGAGAAAGCTTAAACTCTAAAGCCACTTGTACACTCCGCATGCGAACCGTTATCGGATTCTATAATCTATCAAACTTTTTTCTCCAGATTTCTTTCGTATCGCATCACCGTCGACTATCTTCAGCTGCAAAACGCTGGATCGGAGATGCTAATAATTGATGCCAAGAGCGAGCACCACCATTGGCTTCCCCAGTCCGTTCCAGTATCATTTCAGCTCGTCGCTCGTTGCTAAAAGGGTTTAAAATTATCGGGCACTGTTTGAAGAGTGCTGCTGCCATCAATAGTTATGCGACGCGGGCAAAAATACTGGAAAAGGAACTGTGAAGCGCTAATGCTAAGTAATTCCTGTCAAGGGAGGTATGATTGAATCCGCATGCGGGAAAGGTCATATAAAAGTTTTGCCTTTCCCCACAATGTGCAGGATGTGATTCGCGATGGGTGAACGGGGAATTATTTCAGTGTCAACGTTTATTTAAATTACGTAGCCGGGTTAGTTTGAGTGGTTACATTTGGCCTGTGGATGGTAAGACTATTTACGCTGCATTTATTAACTAAATATTGTATTACGCTTTAGATTACGTCAATTCATTCTAATTTATTGCATATAAAATTATTTTTTACTAATTACTGTAAGATTACTGAAAAGATTAAAACCGTGCGCAAATAAACTACTAATTACTAAGGTATCAACATACCTCTTTCTACGCAAAAAATCATCTCATTTTCTTATCATGATACATAAATCATAATAATCAAATAAAGCAACCCTAATCTTTTCTCAACCCATCGCCAACACTTTCTTATTGCTCGTTTGAAAGTGTAAGTCAACAATTTATTCAAAAAAAAAACATAAATGTTTCATTCAATACGACTCATCTTCATCATCAACAAGCTTCATTGGGTGAATCTGAGCCATGTTTTCTGAATTTCATTTCAGTACTCTCTGCCAAAGGACCCCTACATACGATGTGTTTACTTTGTAGTTTCAGTCCCGGTAGAAAATTGAAAAGCAAACACACAAACTACTACGAGTACGAGTTTGGTATTGAAATCCGAGCTACAACGGACCAGGCGCCTCCATCGGAGCCACCTGCCTTCCGTACAGCAAGTACGTAAGTAAGCTAAAGACAATCGACATGGAGCAGTTACCCTTATTTAGAGGGAGAACAACTTCCACTAGGTTGTGTTAAGAGCATGAAATGAAATCTGTAAGACAACATACAACCATACACCATACACACTGAGCAAATGCGTGGCAAACGATAAAAGGGAAGCTCAATTTTCTTTGCTACGTAATCGAGAAACCGTACCCGGCACCCGACAAAAAGGGAGCGACATACACACTACGCTACGACAGACGAGATTCGATAGCGCAGCAAATGGTTGGTTTGGTGGTAGTGGTGGTTTTCATTTTTATTGGAAATTCTTTCCCCCGGGTTGTGTGCGGACAGCAGTATGGCTCGCGACCAACCGACCGACGAGAGCAAATGCGAAACGCGACACATGAAAATGCGAAACGGGACAAACCATACAACCGTACAAGTCAAGTTTTCAATTCGTAACAGGAGAAACGATTGAAATTTGCTATCCTAGGGGGTAAACGGTGCTGCGTGTTTCCAACACCATCAGGGAAGGGTGTGAGTACAGCGGTCAAAAGCCGGTTCCCTATCCACCTTGCTAGGGAAAAATGTGTGAATGCTACAAAAAAAAAAGGATTTGAAACTTGTACATAAGCTTTGTATAAGAGGTTTTAGCGTAGTATTCACAAACATTGACACAGCAGACGCTACCACAGGTTCATGTATAACCACAAAAATACGAGACAGCTAGATCACCCAAAAACTAGGACCATATAGGTGGGAACTAGTTGTAGGTGTAACTAGTTGTGGGAGCTCGAAATCGGACCTACCCGATTCCGATTCCGTGTTCGGAATCAATTCCGGAGCCGATTTCGATGCTGGAATCGATTTCGGTGCTGGAATCGATTCCGATTCCGGAGCCGATTTCGAATTTGACTCCAGAGCCGATTCCAGAGTTCACACCCGAGTCGGTTCCGGAATCGATTCCACGATAAGAATCGGCTCCTGAATCGAAATTGACCTGGTAGTCACAATTTGCCCCGATAACGCAATCATAATTGACTCCAGATTTAGAATTAGCTCCGGAATTTGAATTAGTTCTTGAATTGAAAAAATAAGTTTTAGAATCGAAATCAGTCCGGGAATCTCCATGAGAATGGATCTTTTACAAGTATTTTTTTTAATTTTTTTTCGCGGTTATCAATACATAGTATAATTGGACCCAAACGCCTATTTTTATGGCGATGCCGAAACTGACTCCGTTTGGAAGCCGATTCTAATTTAGGAGCCAATTCTGATTCGAGAGCCGATTTCGATTCCGGAACCAATTCCGGAGCCAATTCCGGAATCAATTACGGAGCCGATTCCGGAACCAATTCCAGAGTCTATTCCGATTCCGGAACCAATTCCGGAGACGATTTCGATTCCGGAGCCGATTCCGTAATCGATTCCGGAAACTGATCCCGGACCTACTATCCGGAATCATTTCCAGAAAACTGCGGAGCTAGCCGGAATCGATTCCGACAAAAACTTCATTTTTCCCATCACTACTGAAGGCTTAAGGTGAAACGCTGAAGATGTTGCCTAAGCAACGAGCAAAAGCAGATTGGTTATTTATTGTGACATTTCATGCATGATCGCACAGTTGATATGATTATGGTCATAAACCGTTCGAATAATTTCATACAATGGTCGTGTCAGAGGTCAAATTTGCCGAATTTTACACATCTATTTTGATCCCTTTCGGTTGAATACTCATAATCGAATATGACAGTTTTGCAAAATCGTAAACGTAAATTAAAACAAAACCAGATTGTTGCAGTCGTACCAACAACAATATTGACACACAAATCGAAACCGCCCCAAGCAAACCTATGACAATTATCGGAAATAATATGATAGAATTGTCTGTTATTGCCGAAATAAAAGCTCGCGAATAAATCAATTAGACCGAATCAATTGAAACTACTCTGTAAGGCCGCGATAACATCGACAGAAAGATAACCACATCAAGCACCTGATACATTAGCGCTCACTAAACTACATCGCTCACGCAACAGGTTCACCGGTAGTGTTAGTTTGACCATAAATTATAACCTGCCGGGGTTCGGTGGTTTTCTGAACTGCCACCATCCCCGTTTCAATTTCCGTACGCAAATTTGTGTAAAATAAATCCCTCCAAATGGGACCAAGTCGCAAGTTTCATTTAACACCGACCGTGTCCTGCTCCTTCGTGTAGCACCCATCACACAAGGGATAGCAAAAAACCATCGGCAAAAGCCATCTAAAATCCATCATAAAACAATAAATCACACTTTCACGGACCTCGCACAACCACGGCAATGGCACCCTTAGTGTAGGGTTTGTCACGGCCAAAGGGAAGGGGCATGAGTTATTATTCCATTATCAATAGTCAAACAGAGCTGTACTGTGTGTTCGGAGAGTATGGGTGTGTGTGTGTGTGTGCACATACATACACACACCCGTATGTACACTTGCTTCGGATGCTTCTAGGTGTGTAATGCCGTGGCGCAAGTGTAAAGCTTCTTACCGAGCAAACCACAGCCTTCACGCTCATCGTTTTGTGGCCGTCCTTCTGGCAACGAGCGTACAGCCAGGTAAAACGGCCGTTTATCGGATCGGACCGGTGTTTGAGGTACGTCGAGATTCGTCGCCACCGATAAAGGCCTCCGTTGCTTGGTTTGCTATTGCCGATTATCGTGTCTTTTCGACGGCGTTAGATGCCCCATTTGCCACAAACGAACCATTTGCCACATGCCGGTCATTTGCCGGCACCATCGCTTCGGAGAGTAAAAGCTGCAAGTCAACAAAATTCAATTAGTTCCTTCTTCTCGATCTCCTAATGGATGAGAAGCGGCCCCCCTCCTTCTTACCATCACGCTCTAACCTGTCGCAGAACACTCTTATGCTCTACTTGTTCGGGTGTACTTGTTCTTCTTCTTGCAACAACACCACCGGTGCTCACATTTTATCATCCATGATCGTGAACTAGCAGCTCCCGGGGTACCACTCTCCGCCCTATTCAAATTAGGTTATGCTCCGCTCGATGCCAAACACAGCCGGCAGCGTTCTGTGCAGTAACTTGAAGTCGCAAACCAACCGTTGCACTACTCGAGATGAAGTGGACACCATTTTATTCAGCGCACTGGTGTTTTCTTAAGCACCTTTATGTCCGCTCATTCCACATACAAAGGCTGAGGCGTTCCGGGCGCTAACACGCACAAGAATTGCACCTTTCCAGCGACGCGGCCGACTAGACTACTTGTAACAATTCGCCGAACAAATTGAATGGTCGCTGCCGGGTCGGGAAAACGGGTAAACTTTCGCGTCAAATTCACCTTCTTCACGGAGCAACACACTTACCCCCTCCCAAAAATGTGTTATCTTCACAGAACCATCCTCCAGCGCAGCAACCCTCCCGTGCTGGGTGCAGGCAGATGCATCAGGAATATGTATGCACACAGCTCACCCCCCCCCCCCCCCATTTCGGGCGAACGTTAGCACTCAAAATTCATCCTTCCGAATTCGGGGAGCCACAAAATCGCACCCTATCGCAAAAAGCGTGCCACCTCGGCATGACGTGGATTAGTGCCGTGCCAAACATTTTAAGCTCGTTTTTGGTTCCGCCCGGAAGTGCGGAACGAACGGGGAGGCGTGTGTTGCCCAGCGTGCCTGCTACATGAGTAGCACGTTCCAATCTCTGCTCTCGAGAGCGTACCGACCAACAAACTCGTGTACCCATCGTCCAAGTAGCTTGGGAAGGTTCATTCTTCATTCCGAACATTCTCACGCCCCCCCCCCCCCCCCCGTTTACCAAGGGGGGGGTTTGCTCGATGCATCCGTTTCCCGATGCTATCGAAAATCGGTGCGATCCCGTGTCTTACTAGAGTGTACACACACACACACACACACACACACACACAGAATGTGTTCTTTCGCCAAAGGTTACCCCCGGTTAGATAACACACGCCTAAGATAGCTTGACGCTACCGGGCACATGGATTGAATTTATGGATCTGGCACACCACCACCACCACCAGCCTCGAGCCCGGGGCCGTACAGATCAACGAGACTGCTGAAGGTATCCCGATGTATCTGCCAGTTTTCCGGGAACAATTCATACACCGAGAGCCACAACGTTCCAACGCGCAGGATATGCCCGTGTGTTACGTCACGTAAGGAAGTAGCAATTAAAATCCTCTTCCACCTTGTTTTTTTTTGCTTGCTACACCACACGTGAGGAGTACGGTGATAGAGATAGTAAGAATTCGGTTACTGTAACACTGAACGAACTAACATTCCTCGCCACACGGCTCATAGGCATTCGGCTGGATGGGCGGGATACGGCACGGGCAAGGGTCACAAAACGGTCAACGGTGCCAACGAATGGTCAGAGGATAATATGGATGGGATTATTGGGACGAAGTAATGGAGCAGCACACACACAAAAAGTAAGCCTTCCAGAGTCTTGCTTCACATTGCTCACAGAAGACAAAACGCTGCCGGAATGGCCAAATGTTTGCCCTTCGGCCGGGTGAAAGCTGTGCAGTGCGCTGCAAATTATTGCCACTTTGACCTCTTGGGCGCGGTGGGACGGTTTCTTTAAATGGGCCAACCCACTCTCGGTGCATTCAATTTAAAAAGCATTATTTTGACTTATGCTTTCGTTTAACAATTAGCTCCTCCCGATCCGCTGGGAGCAGGAAATAAGTAGCCCACGGGAGCACTTCGTGTGGATGGAAGGGACATTATCTTCGTCGAAGCTTTGTGATGCTAGTATAAGAGATTGTGATACACCTTTGGTGGGGTTAAATCACCAAAAAGATGAAGAAACGGGCCAAATTAAACAGCGTCTCAACGTATAAATTCGCTTTAATATTTTAGCAATGCCACATAATCCATAATCTTTGCTCTACAGACACAATTTTAACGGATGTGATGAACATAGTGTTCACATAGTTTTGAATATTCCTTTTTTCAGGCAACATAGTCGGCTAATATCGAAGTTGTTCACGAATGATGTGCAAGCGCATTTCAAAACAATTTGCAGCATGATCAACCAAAAGTACCATTCGACGAACTATAAAACCCTCGCGAAACTCATCATCACCCTTACCCCCAAGGTCAATACGTTACCCCCATGCTCATCATTTCCCTTCTTGCCAGGCTGTCCTTTATAATCCCCCCCATAGGAATCATCCGGTGATGATATATTATCCTAATCCACACCCCCTATTCCTAATACCCGGCGTTTCCGGTTTTTCGGTAGATTAAAGCCATCTATGGTCAATTTTTCTACAACCATGCCTGTGGGTGGCCACCACATCCTGTGTTTGGCGTAATCTACACTTCCTCAACAACACGCGGATCCGGCGGATTGTGAAGCGATAAACGAGCGAAGCAACAACATCAACAACAGCAAAAAAATCGCTCCACCACATTTCATCCCATCCCCAATTACCCGGAAGTTTACGTAACTCTTCCCGCTTTCCACACACTAGCGACGCCCCATCTACCTCTAAGCCGACAGCCGACAGCGGCAACTGTCATTATTTATTGATGTGTCGCTAACCTCATGAAGCGCGTTACAATCATCACGGTGGGGGCTGCTGCTGCTGCTACCATCGTTGAAAGCGCCCCCGCCCATGGAAGAAGCCGGATATTACTGGGGTAAAGATTTCACTTCCGCTCGATATCCTGCAACTATTGCGTCGCTTGCCGTTCGAGTGGCATGAGGGGGTAGTAATGAGGTGCGCAGGAAATATTGCGCCAAGCTAACACGCGCGCACACACACACACAGCACCACAACACGGTGCTCGGTGAAATTGGCGGAAAGCTGTTATTTATTATTTTTTATTACTCTCTCTCTCTCTCTCTCTCTCTCTCTCTCTCTCTCTCTCTCTCCCCCCTCATTTGCCGGTATTGCAGCTTCTGCTTCAGCTGAGTCGTTGTCCCTCTGGCTTGCACTCGTTGGGCGAACGTGGTGGTGCGTTTGTGTACGCAGCCACTTGGCCAGCGTCAACGCAAAACACGCACGAACGCCTAATCCTAACAAACATCCGTACATGGTGCTTTATGTGTGCCGATCGCTTCAGCTTCTTTCTGCAATGGATGGTTTGGCCTGTTTCTTTAGTAATAAAAACTAAAGCAGTCACTGCTGCAAGGCCTAACAACATCCGAGCGCCAAGTGTCGGAAAAATAGCGAACCGGATTAAACAGAGTACGGAAATATAAAACTACCATCTTGCACGCCTACAGTGAGTAGTATAAACATAAATGCACACGGTGAATAGTAAAACTGTTTCGTAAACAAATTGTGACAATATCGTTGTATCAAATAATTTTTTTCAAATTAATCATATGACAAAAACATTTCACTTATTTCTTCTGGTTCATTCTTCACCATTGGAAGTATAACGTATTACAAGATACAACCCAATCAAAAACATTGTACGAATGAATGATAAACGGTTAGAAATGTCCAGTCGTTAATTCATGATGGTAGAAAATAGATCAAAAGATTATTATTGTCATTCAATATTAACAGTCAATTCGATGTCACAGCGGTGCTTTCCATCAATCCCGATAGAGGACGCTATCGAGATGGTGTCATGTGGCTGCTAGTAACCTCTAATAACGATTAGGGCGATCATTCCCGATTGTAGGAAATGTCCCGTTCGTGACAAAGGTTACGACTTAGGTCCACTCTTTTAGTTATTTCCGAACGAAGCGACTGACTTTTTAGCTTCAAAAGTTGATGAAAAACGCTTTTTTATTACGCATTATTGATTATACTATATATTGATTATATTATTATATTCTATAAAAATAAACCATGAAAAGTAGCCAACAAACGCATGAATAATCAACACACATTGTATTAGTAGTATTTGGAAGTTGTATAGTTGTATCTTTTTGAGCTGAAATACTTTAAAAGCCAATCCTTTGTTTATTTTTATTTTTCAACTAAACTCATAATCTTTCGTACAGCACTGTTCCCGGTCTTTATGTAAGCGTCGCTGTTGTTTTGGTAGCCTTTTGCGTGCGTCGACATGGACACACACACACTCATTGCAGCCAGTTGGAAATAAAAATATTAATCATATTTGTTCATTTATCATTCCGGCGTGATTTGTGGTGAAGCGATAAGAGTGCTGCGGTACGCAAACGGTCGTTAGGTTAGAGAGAGGCGGCTTCGATTGACTCCTTCCCTCGTATGTGGTGTGTTTACGTGTATGCTCGTACACACGCGGGTCGCTTTATCGGTAATCGTTCCCCCGTGGTTTATCCGGGCGGGGAAGTGGCGGCAAAACAAACATGCACAACACATGCGTCCAGACACACGGTGCGGTGCGTGCAGTTCCGCGGTGATGCCGCTAACGGGGGATCAACTTCCGCCGAAGCCCGGTACGGTGGTACGTGGTGCAAACTTTTCACACCATTCGAAGCTCACCAAAGCCCCAGCCCTACCATGCCATTGTAGCCAGGCTTGCTTCGAATGCGCTGTGGGGAGGGAGTTTTTGCGGTCTGCCCGTGACAGCCACTCGTGTGGCGATGACCCTCATAGTCCTGCTATCCAGCCTATCCGGTCTCAACATATCCGATCGCATGCCCCTCGCAGGCAAAACCCCCAATCCTCGGTTAAAGCTTCGCAACGAGACCATCAACATCATCACAACGCCCCGTGCGAATGAGTTTGATTTATTTGGTTGAACATTTATTTACTCGCTGGGTACGTACTTGTTGGCACATTGATTTTTTCGCTCCTCAGTGAACCGATTCCTGGAGCTAGTGGTGCTGTATGATGGTGTGCATACGCGATGTACGCTTTTGGAGGCAGGGACACGCCTTTAATTTGGACAAACAATGCTACAGTTTAGACCGGGGGATTGCGGTTTGTCGATGTTGAATTAATGTAACTCGAAGCCACAGCAAATTTTAAACAAATCTTAAGTCAAAATTAGAGTTTCATCAACTGTTCATCATTGGTTTTGTAATCTCGTAGAAGAGTGGTGTATGGTGTTGGCACGCCAGCCGTGCATATACAGCTTTTCCTTCCCTCCAATTATCCGGTGCACGTGTATAAACGCAATCAAATCCCAACACACGCATCGTTTGCGGTGAGACGTATAAATTGATTAGCACCTAAAGCATTTCTAAAGACACCTTCGCCGAATCGGTTGTTGATAAAATTTGCGGCACACATCACGACTGTTGCATCGGTACGTCTATCAAGTCACGCAGCAGTTCTCGCCGTGCACCAACCAGTAGTGGCAGTAGAATTCTGACGAAACGCACCAACCCTGAAGCTGTATCAAATCGAGGCCCAACCAGGGCCAGCACCAGCAAATTAGCTTCCAAACGTCAACTAGACGACCCGCGTATCGGTTGTGGTTCAATGGGTCTTTCCTTCCTAAGATCGTTCTCACTTATTGACTAGGAAGTGCATGTTTGTTAGTGTACAGTTGCAGAGGAGCATTATGGAGCTCGGTAGGACGTTCGCAGCCAAAACCTGTGCCGTCATTCCGCTTCGCTTGAGGAGTCGCATCGGTCGCAATCGGACAGAATCGAGGTGAATTTGGAATGCAACGCCACAGTGCCGACCAGATTGAAAGATTTCGTTCGAAATGGAAATACTGGCTTATGCCTAGAATCGCGTACGTTTCGCGTAAAATATTTTGGTGAAAGAGTTAGCACATTTTATCTTTACACTTCCTAAATGAACTTTTTTGGAAACCCTAGGCCACGCTTGGGTTTGCTTTCGTAAAGTGCACGAGGTTAAATATAAGCAAATTGTATCCAAAATTGATCAAATTTTTCAGATACAGTGCACATTGTGATTTCGCTTCAATTTCGTGATTTCATCTGCAGGCAAATTTATTTCCATTTTAGTGTAAATTTCCTTCCAATTCACCTTATGTTATAATGTCATATGTTAGCAACGTTTAGTTAGCTCCCCTTGCGGTGTACATCACTGTATACACTAACAATCCATCCGCGATGGGACATGGCGTAGAATTGGAATGATTTTTAAGCTCGCTTTTACCACTTGTTCTATGGGCTACCATAATAGAACTCTGCGCGAAACAGAGAACACTGTTGCCTGTTGCCTGTTGCCGATCGATGCTACCGAGCCATTCTATAGTCGGATCAAGCAGTAGTGGTATGGTCGAACACACATTGGAAAATCGTGACAAAAATGATGCTCTTATTAAAACTGCACAATGTGTGTCCTTTGCCGAGTCGTTCATGGACAGCAGCTTGCTAGTAACGCCGGAAATAACGGAAATAACCGATCCGGCAGCAGTAGTTATCCTTTCCGCGAAACGTCCATCCCCGTTTTATGTCTCTGGCATATTGCTTTTGCTACGATTTTACACACTCTTCTTCATTCTACCTTGCTCCAAATTCATTTGTGCTACCGGGAAAGCTAAATTGGGCGAACGATCTAACCGTATTTTTTACTCAGTCCATTTTTTCAGATACCGCTTCCAGTGTTCAGCTTTGCCAAAATCTTGTCCATGAAAGAAATTGAATTTCTACTCCATGTCGTACACTGCGAAATGAAATGTAGTGCTTTTGTTCATTTGACGCCTTACATCACACATGCAGGAAACGAAGCCAATTGAGCAAGCAAAAGATCTTACGCATTGAAACGAAGAAAAAAAAACGTGTACACGCACATTTTCATTGTATGAGAACGAACGATAGCCTCCAGTCCAGTACACGGCACTGGTACATGGCAAGCTGAACGAGAAACTCAAACGACCAAAGCAATTAAAACGCCTCTATTGGAAAGATTTGCGCAGAAGGCGAACGAAACAAAAAAAAATGACTCCAATTTCCAAAGGTAAAGCAATGCAAGGAAGTAATTACAAAGATTGCACCGGACCGGTGCAATTGCCCCAACCAGCTTCAACGCGAGCTTTGAACAGTTTTATCTTCGCGTGATGTACAATCCGTTGCCATGAGACGACAGATCTTCAAAGCACTGGCGCACTGGATTTGATAGAAAAAGTTAAATTACGTCTTGACCGCCGGAAGCACGCACAGAGCGCGCCATTGCGGCGAGCAGCCAGCAAAGCGAACGATTGTAATGAAATCGACTCTTGAATCCAACTCATTTCTGCAAGATGGTTTCTGCCAACGTGTCCTTCCTTCTACTGTGTTTTTCGCAATGGATACGCACCGAAAAGGATGATCGTATGCAATTGGAATCGCAAGCAAAACATAACAAAGCATGTTATTCCTCACATAGTATTCCAAAGACTTGTTCATCATTGAATGCTTACATGTTCCATATATTAGATGATAATTATAGTTAAAAGCACTCTGACGTGTGAAATATTTGGCTTTTAGATAAACAAAATCTGTTATTTTTTTGTTTGTTATACTATTTTTCGTTTAATATTTTATTACTAAAAGTGACTGTCAAAGAAAAACTACAAATATACTCACCCACTGCGATCACTATCTTTATGGCCAGTTTCCAGTCCCAATGCCCTATTCGCAATAATTGGAATATTTGTTTCGCTGTACCGAATGACAATCACCGGTGCTAAACATGGCTGAGAAACCGTTTCGTAATTTTGACAATCGTTCGGATGCATTTCATTCCAATGATATAAAAATGCGTAGTCTACGCAATTAATTAGTTATCTTAGCAATTTTATTCATTCATAGTACAATTTGCGTTTGATTTCGTAAGTTTTAATGGCATTTCAAACAGCTGTTCCTATTTGCTGGCAATAATTTTACATTTCCTGTTCCATATGTTATAGCAGATTGGAATTGAGGAAAATTAGATGATCGTTTATTGATAATTCGATTCACCGAGAGATCGGTGGATTAATGACAGTGTGCGATGCCGCTGCGTTTAGAACCTGGTTTAAAGGTGTAGAAAGTAAAAAAGACAAAGTTTATGCATGGGAGAGTGCGCGCTAGTCGGATTGCATTGAAAGGTAGATCATACTCATTAACACCGCCATCAATTCCGCTACCACAACTGTATGTGCGCATGGCCAAAAGCATTTATGCTTAGAACAATAATGTAGGTGTTGTTATCAACGAGCAAATCTGTGCCGATGGCATAGGTGCAACATATTAGCGCGCGCTAGGTCCCACAGATTAGAAAATTGCAGCGATGGTGGATAAGCCCGCTCACCGCAAGTCAACGGCACCGGTTAGCTTTTACAAGAGTACTACAAAGAAGCAAGCTTCTCGATGTCCTTGGGTTGGAAGCTTTTCCAAGCCGATTTAAACCGGTCCCATAAACACGTTTAACAGTATGCTACAAATTCTCAATTGGATTGAGACCCGGGCCTTATGCAGACCATTACAGCTGTAAGCAACCTTGAACATGGTTATCGTGACGTTGAGCCCACGGGATGGACGCATCGATCGGCTCGTTCTCACGATAGCCGCAGACCGAATTGCAAGTCGATGTGAGTGTGTTAGTGTATGGGTGCATACACTACTGTGACGAACATTCCACACCGTCTAGACAGGTCTAGTTTCGATACGCACACGCACTGCATCGTACTGGAATAGCTAACGCCAAATCAGACTGCAGCTGCAGTGTGCAACAAGAGACGCATGTCCGCGATTTTAGCGAATGGTTCCCACATTTTGCCACCATACAAAATAACAGGGAACCGATGGCATTTTCAGAGAGCGATTGACTGTCAAACCGAGTGGTTGTGTCTTGCTCGTGCTCTGGAGTGGTTGATTTTTGGTACTATAATGCCGTGTTTATTCCTGAATTGCAACATTTGCATAATTTGCAACATTGATGCTGCTGAGTTTTTTGCACTGGTTGGTGCGTGCCTTGGATTGATGTTAAGTTGCACTGGAGTTCTTGCACCTAGTCTCCTGTCATTTTCGACGGTTTGCCGAGATAGTGATTGACTTTGTTCCTGCTCCTGTCGCTCATCAGTTTGTGCTGTGTCATCATTATGCAGTTCTCAACCAGCAAAGCACCCACCGATAGTGACAATTCAGTGTCCTGCGCCGGTGTTTGTGGTTCCAAGCATCATACCCATTGTACTGGTTTATCCCGTGATTCTACTCGTGAACTTGGTCGAAATAATCAATTATTGTGGTTGTGCAAAACATGTAAAGAGTTTCGCAATGGCACAAAATCGCTTCTCACTTGTGAGATAGCAACACTACTCGAGTTGGTGAAAACAGATATTCTCACCTCAATTGATTCATCTCTCTCTTCCCTTAGATTGGCTATCAAGAGCGATTTGCTTCCCGAGATCCTCGCTCTCGCTGATAAACTACCACCCATATTAGCTAAGCCGTCTGATTCGAACGCATCGCGAACGCACACTTCCATTAATGTAACGTTACTCAATGCCACTAATACAACCAGAACGACCAAAACTGCAACCTCTCGCCGTACATTTATCAGCTTAACGGAACTCACTGCTGATATCCAACAAGGTGCGAACGATACCAACACTATGGACAACGTGGCTAAAATATGTTGACTTAACCAAACATGTTCGTATTCCTAGATGGATTATGAAAACGCCCACTTCAGAAATAGAACTACACACATTTGTAGACGCCTCCGACAAGGCATTTGCCGCAGTTATTTACGCCAGAAGCATAAACAATGGGAAACCATATGTCCAAATTCTCACCGCAAAGGCTAGAGTTGCGCCAATTAAAATATTATCAATACCTCGTTTAGAATTACAAGCAGCATTATTGGGGGTTAGGCTGTTGGATACAATCAAAAGTGAACTGAGAATCAAAATATCCGAAACAACATTTTGGACTGATTCAAAAACGGTGTTAGCATGGATAAATTCCTCTCACCGTAAATACAAACCATTTGTCGCCCATCGTATCGGAGAAATCCTCGATACAACGACAATGAACCAATGGAGATGGGTACCATCAGAGCTGAACCCAGCAGATGAGGCCACAAAGGTCATAACCAAAAATTCCATATGGTTACAAGGACCACCATTCCTAACGCATGACAAAAAGGAATGGCCCAGGAATGTAGCGGTAGAGACAGACGAAGAAAAACATTTCGTCAACATTCATGTAGATGAAAAGGACTTTACAAACTAGAACTGAACCAGAGCAGTCGCGTCCGCGTTTCTTTTCCTTCACTAGATCAGACACGTCTTTGTTAAAAAACACGGCTTCGTGTAGAACTCACTCCTGTGAATTATAAACACTGTGGAAGCTTCTGATACCAGCGTTAACTGCAACCACAACAATCATACATCATGCGTGTGTGGCTTAATGCTGTACTACCAACTGACAATATTGATGTTTACCGTCTCACGAAAAAGGGTGTGAACCTTGATTCGATGTCCTTTATCTCGTTTAAAGTGAGTATTCATAAATCACTTAAGGATCTCTTAAGGAAAGCAGAAGAACTAGCAAGTCAAATACCAAAAAGGAAAAAGCTCAAAATTAGGCCCGACTATAGTGGCGAACAAGGATAGCGGATTGAAGTTTGTACCCAACAGTAATGAAAGTACGAAAACAAAAGTCTAAGAAGAACGTTGAAGATGAGGAGCACGAGCGACTCATTGACGAGTTTATATCAAAGCTCAAAAAGAGCTATAAGAAAGCCTCAAAGGCTGAGGAGGATGAAGCACCGAGAAAAGTCTCGCACAAAACACAACTCGAGCGCTTCAAGAATTACGCCAACAATCTGGAGATTGAGGACCTTCGAGACGGTATGATCGCTCAGATGATTGAATTCATGGAATCGATGGTCAAGGAAATGAGTGAGCTGAAGAAGCAACTCAAAAAGAAGAGCACTCAAGAAATTGAAGTGCAAACGGCACAGCCAAGTGAGCTGGCAGAAGATGCTCCCTTTGTGCCGCAAACCAGGAAAGGCCGAGTCTCAAAAGAGGCCCGCAAGCGAGACAGCAATGCGCGTCCAAGATCTGCGCAGAGAGAGACTCCGAAGAGCAGTGGGGGTCAAAGTAAGCAGCCCAAGAAGAAGAAAAAGAAGAGACCACAACCAAGACCCGAAGCAGTGGTAATTGAGAAGTGCGAAGACATCGACCTGGCGAAAGTGCTAAAAGGGCTTACCCACGACGATGCACTCAAGGATGTCGGCGACCAGGTTGCCAAGGTACGAAGAACACAGAACGGCGACATGCTGCTAGTACTGAAGCGAGGTAAGGAAGCGGTGCAGGTAGAAGCAGGCATCAAAAATGCCTTGAAGGACAAAGCGAACGTCCGAACACTTGCACCCTCGGTGATGATCGAAATCGCCCACCTGGATGAAATCACCGTTGCTGAGGAGATCGCTGAAGCCCTCAAGCAACAGCTGGCGATCAGCGTTGACCACATGGACATAAAAATCTGATAAGGAAGAACAAAAAACACACACAAAAAGCAACATGCAGAGTGTCGTTGTCAGCGAAAGACTGTGTCCTTAACCCGGGAAAGCTGAAAGTTGGTTGGTGCGTATGCAGCCTGAGAGAGGCTACGGTCCAGGTCAAATGTTTCAAATGCTGGAAATTGGGCCACAAGGGCTTCGAGTGCACAGGCCAAGATCGAAGCAAGCTCTGCATTAAATGTGGACAAGAGGGACACAAGATCCGAGAGTGTCCAAACGCTATGACGTGTCTCGATTGCCGTGGGGATATGGTTGAGCCCCACATCACAGGCAGCTTCAGATGTCCCAACCGGATAGCCAGACGACAACAACATGGTTAAGTGAATACAGCACAACCAAAACCATTGTGGAGCGGCCTTTAATCTGATGTGGCAAACCGCTCGTGAAAGAGAAGTAGATGTGTTTGTCGCCGATCCAGTCAAAAATCAACGGCACAACAACAACATAGTGTACAGTAAGGACCAGTTGACAGCAATAGTGACATGTGGAAACTTACCTATTCAGAAGGTCGTCAACAAGGCATCGAGAGGAATGTTAGCCGTAGAGGTGGGAGGCATCCTCATTGTTAGTGCTTACGCCCCCCCCCCCCCCCCAAGCTGGTCAATGCAAGAATTCGAGCAACTGCTTGATAATATTGTTCTGACCGTCAGCGGATCGTCTAAATTTATTGTGGCAGGAGATTTCAATGCATGGTCGGCAAGCTGGGCAAACACCCTTGGAGTAAGAGGAGAGCCACAGCGCTTAAGAGGCGATACATTACTAGCAGCCTTCGCTGGATTAGAGATGGTGCTAGTGAACAATGGTCAAGATACATTCGTTACGCCAGAGAGAAAGTCAGCCATCGACCTAACGTTCGTGAGCCGATCTCTAATGGAGACGACAGCATGGGAAGTACTGCCGGACTATATGAATTCAGACCACAAAGGTATACTTATCACGATTGGCCAAGAACAAACACATAGTCCCCAAGGCAATGCGAAGAAAGGATGGAAGACCACCCTTTTCCACAAGGAACTTTTTGCAGCGGCATTAGACAGAATCCTACATGAGATGCGAGTTAACACGCCCGATGACCTGGTCAAAGACCTTGATAAAGCATGCGATGCTACCATGTCCAGGCTCAAGAGAACTTGCAAGTGGAGGGGCGTCTACTGGTGGACGTCCACGATAGCAGATCTGCGGAAGAAATGCAAGGCCGCAAGCAGAGCTGCCCAAAGGGCATACGGCACTCCCGAATTCCCAGAACGCAGAAGGGAATATAAGCTTGCTAGAAATGCGTTTGTAGCGACCAGACCGCCATCTGGCGTGAGAATCGTGAGCGATCGTGACATCCAGGGACAGACACGGATCTCCGTGGAGCGCACTCACCAGGCACACGAATGTGTCAAAGTGACGTGCGCCGCGTGTCCAGCGCTACACTTCCTGCTGTCAGCGAGCACATTTTTTCTCTTGCGACCCTACCTCGAAAGCGAACAGACCTCTTCCTTCGCTCCGCGCTCGAAAATTCCTCAACGTGAAACCCTCTCGAACGAACGTGCGCAACCGTTCATAATATAGTGTAAAATAAAGTTCATTATTACCTACTCACGAAACCCAACGCGTTCGCGATATAAAAATAGGGACAAGATTTATCCGAACAAAATCGACCCCCCTAAACGTTGAAGATGGAAATTAAACAGACCAAACAAGCGACCTGGTACAGACTTGTCTCATCATGCAGAGTTGCTCTCATCAACAACATCCTAGAGGAAGCCAAAGAAGACCCAACAAAGGTGACTCAAACGCAGCTAAAGGTGTTTGCAATGAAGCTCGATGTTCATTACCAAGAATACTCCGCCGTGCATCGTGAAATCTTGGAATCGATTCCGTCATCAAAACTCGATGAGCAAGATGAGATGCTAACGGCATTCGATGTTCTACACACCGAAGCCATGAACAGAATCGAGAGGTCTAAAGCTAAAGCTAAAGCTCGGTCGCAGCCTGTGGTCCCAGCAGATAGCACTGTTACGCAGCAATTCATCGTGCAACAACAACCATTGCGAACGCCTATTCCCAGTTTCGACGGAAGAGTGGAGACCCGGCCAAAGTTCCAGACGATGTTTGAGGACATTGTTGCTAAGGGCAATGACTCCGATGCCATGAAGCTGCATCATCTCGATAAGGCTTTGGTTGGAGATGCTTCTGGTTGGATCACAGTGAAGATGATCCAGGACAACAACTTCGAGCAAACGTGGAAACAGCTGAAGTCCCAGTTCGAGAATCCCCGAGTCATTGTTGACACACATCTGGCCGGTCTCCTGGACTTGAAACCTGTCCTGAAAGGAAACCACAAGGAGCTGTTGGAGCTCGTAAAGACAGTTCAACGGCACGTTGGGGGTTTGGAGTATCAGGACATCAAGGTCGACAAATTATCTGGTTTGCTGTTAACGAAGATCATCACTTCACGGCTGGACGAACAAACTGTTCAGCTGTGGGAACGAACACAGGAACATGGAAAGTTGCCCGACTTTAACCAAACGCTAAAGTTCTTGCAAGGCGAATGTCTTGTCACTCAGTCACTCACCAGGCACACGAACTTGTCAAGGTGACGTTCGCCGCATGTCCGGCACTTCACTTCCTGCTGTCATCGAGCACACTTTTTTTTCTCGTCGACCTCGACAGCGAACGGACATATTCCTTCGCCCCGCGAACCTTTACAACTCCTCGTACCTACTTCCACCGCGATCCGACTTGCTCAACCGTTCCCGAAAAATCGATTTAAATAAATTCGTAGTTATGTACTCATGACATTAAACGCGTTCGCGACTTAAAATTAGGGACCAAAAGTAGATCCAAACAAAAGCGCCCCTAAAACTGGCGATCGCATGCGCGAGTGAGTAAGTGTGTAAACCGACGAACACCGTGTCCATCAAGAAAAAACGTGTTTCCTTGTGCCACGGTCCGGACCGACGGAAACGTTTTCCCCGCCATCGAGGAGTTGCCGACCACGAAAGAGGCACCACGCACGATTGGCCAGCGGAAAAAACCCCTTCCGCGCATACACATCGAACCCACGTGAGTTCCAATCGACACCGAAGGTGCCAGCCAGTGAGTCCAGTCGACTCACGCGCCAACACCGCCCGTCCCGAATACCCCGAGCGTACGAAGGCCGTCCGCGTGCGAGGCTACAACCGTACCGTTCGAATCGCAGATCGACACGTTGAATGCCATGCAGTTGAAACCACCGGAGATGGACACCACCGACATTCACACTTTTTTCTTCGCCTTGGAAAATTAGTTCGACGCGTGGAATATTACCGTGAACCAACACATTCGCCGTTTCAACATCTTGAAAACGCGCATACCTCTTCGTGTTCTTCCGGAGCTTCGTCACCTGTTAGAGAACATTCGACAGTACGCTTCGACGAACCGTTACGAGGTAGCGAAACGTGCAATAATTGAACATTTTGAAGAGTCGCAACGAAGCCGCTTGCACCGCCTGCTCGCCGAAATGAAGCTCGGGGACCGAAAACCGTCACAGCTGTTAGCGGAGATGCGCCGCGCTGCCACCGATACAGTACCAGAGCCACCGCTATAGTTCTTAAGAACATCTAAAAAAAAACAATCACAACGTAGGGTTCCGTACCAAACATTTTGGTGCCAACAACCAGGATTAAAGTATCTTAAAAAATTGTGTGCGTTCTGTGGCCACCGTGTGTTCCAAGTGTAACGTTGTGCACCGGTTTGTGCGCAACACAAAGTTCATTCGAGTTCGCTTGTGACCATCGTCGCGTACATACGTGTTCTGTGTATCGTGCGATCAAGTGAAAAGCAAACGAAAAGCGTGCTAAAACGAAGAAGAGAGAAGCTACCAGCCCAACCATCTCCGATGAAGGCGTTAATTCGGCGAAACACGTGCCGGACAAACGCGCCAAAATTGATGGTGAAAACACCGATGCAGAGAATGAAATGGAAGATAATGATGGTTTCATCTGTGTGGAACGTAGAAAGGGACGGACTGTCTCCCCACCAGCTTCAACTGCACCGTCATCAGCAGCAGGCCCACACAAGCTGTCACAGCGGCTACCACCCATCGTAGTAAGAGCTTCCAAGAGTTGCAACAAATGCTTACCCACATCGCAAAGGTTGAGTATTAAATAGTTGGTGTAGGCACAAAAGGCTGGACGCGAAATGAAGAAGACCACAAGGCCATTCCCACGTTCCTGCAAACTGCCGATTGTGAGCTTTATACTCATGATGTGCCCCGAGATCGTCCGTTCAAAGTGGTAGTGCGAGGGCTCCCCCTTTCCGACGAGAAGGACATTCGAGATGCCCTGGAAGCCGAAAAACTCCAAGTAGATGCAGTCTACCGCATCAAACGGCGTCATGAGGGAAACGGAGATAGTGGAAGCTGTCTATACCTCGTTCATCTCAAGAAGGGTAGCACAACGCTGGCTGCCCTAAAAGAAATTCGTGCCCTCCTATCTATCCGTGTCCATTGGGAGGCATTCCGAGGTGGACGACGAGGTGTGACCCAATGTTTACGGTGCATGGGCTTTGGCCACGGCTCGCGGCACTGCGGCATGCGTCAACGATGCTTAAACTGCGCACAAAACCACAACGTCGCGGATTGCACTGTGGTCCACCCAACAGTACCGAAATGTGCGAATTGTGATGAAAATCATAAAGCAAACGATCCGGAGTGTCCTCAAAGGGCGCGTATTCGTACGATTCAGTAACAGGCGACGCAACGTCGTCCTAAAACATCACCACACGGAAGGAAAATGGTGCCCCCACCACCACTATCTTCCTATCCGCCCATCAAGCCCACTCAGGGCCACCTAGCCGCCCATCAAGGTACAAGCGACACAGTGTGTGTGTGCGCTCGCGAATAATCGTGTACCACTCAGTATACAAAACGCGTAACACGAAGTGTGTGTTCTGTGCACGTCTTTCTCAAACTCATTCGCGGTACGTAGCGCTTCACAAGCGACACACAGTGTGTGTGTGTGTGCACTCGCGAATAATCGTGTACCATTCAGTGTACAAAACGCGTAACACAAAGTGTCGCCGCCAGAGCAATATAAAACAATAAAAATATATAGATACATATAAATAACTAAAATTAATTGCTAAAGCGTACTTCGTCGCAACGCGGTACGATGTTCCCTTAAAATAAGTTTCCCCTGTCACTTTGGCCCGGGCGGGAGGACAATGCACACATCTGTCCTTAGACATTTTTTATGTGTTAGCGACTACCGCTAAGCGGAGTGCGCGTAACAAATATATTTACATGATTTGTATTAGATAAGTTAATCGATTAAGAGTAATTAAAAAAACCGCACACAGATACTAAAATTACTCAAATAGGGTACGCACTGTCTTAAGGCCCGTTAGTTGAAGTAAATGGTTCCGTGGTAAAGTACGGTAGTAATGATGCCGAAGTAGTACCAAAGTACGTACACGATCGATGTAGTTAACCTCGATGAAATTGCGGGCAACAAGGAAGTAGCGGACGCTCTAAAAGGCAAATATCTAAATATCACTGGCAGTTGCCCCAAACTCCAGATACCAGTAGTAACCCAACATGGTAATAAGCCTACAGCAAAATTAGAATCATTGTGCTGATGTGCCGGCCTGAAACGGCCTGAAGCTCTTCTTATAGGTGATTGCACTTCGGAACGACTGGCAAAGTTGCTGAAAGAGATGAAGCAGACAGACTCCCTTAAGTCAGTGAGAGAATCAATCAAAGGTCCGACGGGCCCAAAACGGTGGAATGTTGCTGGAGCTCAAGCAGGGAAGTACTGCTAGTGCACTGGCAGCAAATGTCAAAGAGGGCATCACGGACAAAGCGTCTGTCAGAACATTGACTCCATCGAGGATGATAGATATCATGCATCGCGACGAGATAATTACCCCCAGAGGAGGTTGCTGATGCGGTCAGAGCACAGCTTAATATCAAAATTGAATGCAATAGTATCAAAATGAAGAGAAGCCGCGCAGCCGGAACCCAATGGGCACGGATCAACGTATCGCTGACAGACTTCCAAAGCTTCCTCATTTTAGGAATGAAGAAGATTGGTTGGTCGGTGTGCCACATCCGTGAGGTTATGGAAGAGTCCAAATGTTTCAAGTGTTGAAAGATTGACCACACTAATTACCATTGAACCGACTTCCGATAATCGAGTTTGATCAATTCATTCCTTTGGATCAAATCCTTTGGATAGCCAAAAATCAAATTATTATCTTAACACCTCAAAAACCAAAGTTCAACAAATCGCTATCGCACACTGTTCTGGGACAAATTTAAGAAGCCCTTAAGAATCCATCAAAAACATGAAACGAGCATTGCTAAGCTGAATAAGGCTGAACATTGATCTCCAAGCATTACCTAATTACAAAAAAACGAAATCCTTTTTACCATGAAGATAAATATAAATAATATGAGGAAATGCGATTGTAGAAACATTGTCTAAGCACAAACAAATTGTAAAATTATTGCCTCCAAACGTAAGGAACAGCTGCCATTTCATTTGTATAGGATAAGTTGTGTTTGAAAGTCAACTAAAAATGCCCCCCTCTAAAACACATACTCGACCCTTACTTGTTTTCATGTATTTTTTGTCCTGGACGTGATGGTTTCGAGATCCTTTTTGTATGAACATCCAGAAGGCACATCGCTAGCCAAACGCTCGATCAATTCTCGATTGTCAGTATGTAACCGTTTCAAAGAATCTATGGAATATACAATAGCAAATCAAACGTTTGCTCGCTACCTTTCCACTGAAGGACTAAAAATAAGCTAAATTAAAGCAACGGCGTTAAAGTACGTACCGAAAATGGCACAGCGCAGCTTGGTTTCAGGATGCTCCAAGTGAAGGAACATGACTGACAGAATCTGTCGCAAAATGTCCTGCCAACGCTCGACAGTGTTTTGCTGTCCATCCTCTGACAAATCCACATCTAATTGAAGCCGTCCGAGACACACTGCTGCCAACTCACGAACCTCCCCACTTGGGTCATCTAATCGCGACATGATCGGAAACGCTATAAGCTTTAGCGATTCAAAATTTAAAGCTTGAAGCCGCACGAGTGCTTTTAAACTATAGGCACGTGTAGCGATACAATTATCATCGATTAAACCGGAGAGTACGTTCAGGTAGGTTGGCAGAAGTGACATATACTGGAGAAGGGAAAACACAGAATAAGTAAAAAAGCACATCGATACAGCATTTCCAACAACTCCTTACCACATTCGGATCGACCCCTTGTGCCATAGAAGCAAAGCAAGCTGTTGCCATTGCTCGCACAGACTCAGCACTTCTTCCCGCCGACCATACCAGGTGAGGTGCGATTACGGCTACATGATACAGACACGTAAAAACAGTATGAGAAATTATTTACACTCCGATGCAACAACATTCAATCGAACTATTATCCACTTACCATCCGTAAATGCTCTCAGCATAGCGATTTGATCTTCCTCTGATTGCGCGTTATGAACATTCCAAGAAAGCATTGCCTAAACGAGGGAAATATTTAAAATTTGAAAAAACTGAAAAAAATGTACAAAACTCTAACTTAATTAAGTACACTTACCACGGAAATAGCACTGAAAAGTTTTACCTTCCCCTCAGGTGCCGCATGTGCAACAGCTTTCTGTAGAGTTTCGTTCAGGATGGTGAAATAGGAATCCTAGAAAAGCGACATACAATACACAATTAATACAATGCTTTCTCTTAAAGAGCACAATCCCTTCTTACCTGAAATCCGCAAACGGCAACGATGCCGCACAGAAGGAGAATGCTTGTACTTGCGTCAGAATTTTCGCTCTCGAGGTGTTCAATTTTACACAATACGCTTGCCAAATGGTGCTGATGCAAGCGATCTACGTTACTGTCCAGAAGTCCCAACACCGTCATGCCCAAATCGCGAACAGATGCTCGATCTTCTAAGCCATAGCAGAATGCCACCACCTTTAAAGCAACAGTGTACAGGGTGCGCTCAAGGGTCTGTTGCTCCCCGGCGGTACTGTCGTTCGATTCACTGACCGTAATTTCTTCCAGCCTTGCAGTCAATGCCTCTTGCTTTTGTCCGCTCGATGCAAGGATGCTGCAAAATTCCAGCAACTCACGCTGATAGACGGCATCCCGGTGGTTATGACAAACGTCCGGATCGAGTAGCAGGGTGGCAAACTTTCGTACGTCTTTGCATTTGGCCTCGTCCTGTACGCAGCTAGCAAACAGTGTACGCATACAGCGCAGCTGTCCGATTGTTGGGTAATTTTTAAACGTGGCCAACATATGCTGACTCCAGGTATCGTAGTCAAGCAAAATGCCCATCAACTCACACACACTGAGAGCCTGATAAATAGTGGTTAAAGGACGAATATTAATCAATGGTCTCTGATAGCAATAGTCTTTGATAACAAGTTTGGAAATGAAAATGTTTAAATTTTGATGAATGTCAATTAATACTAACTATCGTATAATTGTACTCAATAAATTTTAGAAAATGAAAGTTAGAGTGAAGGTTACAGCAAGATTAATTTTCAGTTGAAAATATCATGAACGAAAATGTGAAAGCTCGCTGAACAACAAACAGGTTCCTTTCTGATGCCAAACAAAGAATGAGCGGATTCTTACAATCGAATCCGACGATAAATACAACCGGATTTAACAAACCCTAATCTTACCTCCGAGACGATACTTTTTTCAGCGTCCATGCACGCCTTCGCTAGCACCGGATTCACCTCGAGAAAAAGCGTAGAAAACGACCGCTCGGCATGGAGCACAATCTGCTTCAACAGCTTCGTAGCGTGAAGACGAATGTTTTCCTTCCACTCTTCCATTTCGTGCAGTACCAAATTGACCACCCGCAGACTACGCTGCACAATGGCCCGACAGGCCAGCGTAGGTCGCCGGTACCTTTCGACGGGATACCCTTTCGGGACGGTTTCGATCAAGGCAGCCTTGGAAAGTTCAGTCTCATTTTCACGATAGTAAAGCTCCCCTGCTTGCTTCCAACCAACTTCTATGTCTTCACGCACCTCGACCGTTTCATCGCACAAGCTAAACAGAGAGGAAATTCCAATTACTCAGCATGCTATAACAGTTTCTTGTAAGCTTCCTATCCTTACCAATTCAACACCAGCGGAAGGATGCGATGAAAGAACGAGTACCGATCGCGCAGCTTCTGCAGCATAAGGCACCCAACCCGACCGATCGCACGCCTTACGAAGGGCACATCGTCCATAAGCAACGGCGACACGGCCATAATGATTTCCGACACGCAGTCACCATTGGAGAGAATGTGCAGCGACAGGACACCCAGCGCTTCCACCGCGGCAATACGATTCGCCGAGTGTCGGTGGGTGAGAATCGATTTGGCCGGCGCCACCAGCGCTTCGGCACGGTAGTGCAGACTCGGCGTAGCCTCCGCCAGGGCGATCACGATTTCGCAGCTTTTTTTCTGCGCTGCCGGAAACGGATCGCGCAAGCTTTTGATCAGTGTGTCAATCACACTGTCCAACACCTTCAGCAGCGGATCACCACTACGGCTTCCGTCCGGATCGCTATACTTTGCCACCAGCGTTTCCAGCTGCTCCAGCAGCTGCAACCGCACTTCCTCGCTGTCTTCGATCGTTTCGGCCTGGCCGATACGTTTCGCCAGCACCGGCACGATGCAGCCGAGATAGTAATCATTCGGGGGAAGCTTACCCAGCAGAGCGTCCATTGCCGCCACAGCAAGCGTCCGCACCGACTCGAACCGATCGCCATAGCAGCGGAGAATGTGCAGGTACGTATCGTCGAATATTCTGGGACATTCTTCGGCGATGATGGCGTCGCTGGTAAAGTCTTGCCCGAAGCTCTTCAATGCTCGCTGCCGTTCCGTTCGTTCCGGATGCTGTACAGCAGCACGGAACGTTTCCAGCCACGCGTCGTTACACTCTTCCGATGGCATTTCACAGAAATACGCTTGAACCACTTTGCACGAAATCGAGCCGAGGAAATAATCACTGGCGAGCGGACTTAGCTTCAGCTAGTAACCGTAATAAAGCGGATAACTAACAACATTTTCAGCGGTTGCCTAAATAAACGTGGTTGCCAAGGCATACTTGGAAACAAAAAGATCGTAGCGAAGGGGGCGCCGTTTGACGTTTGCGATCCAGCACAGGGTGATCCTGACATACACGGCTGAACGTACAGTAGCGCCACCATGTGGGCAGACAATTTGTTTTTATCTCAATCGCAAACAAAATAATGCTAAAGTTATAATTATTGTCCGGATCAAATTTTTTTTCAAACATGAATACATTCACATATTGTGTACAAAACCATTTTTGTGAAAAAATATCCACCAGCTGTTCTTGTCGAGTCACCCGCTGTTGACACTGACCTATCGCACCCACACCGATGCACATTCCCTTTGTTTTGTTTGTGTCATATCAGTGTGCAGCAAAGAGCATTCCAAGAATTGGTCGACTCCCCAATGGTACGATAAAGAACGCCACGATCCACGTCCCAAGTGGTGCACAGCCCCTTTCCAAAGCACACATTCCACCCCTCGACCGAATCGCGGAGGAAATCCTGCGGTACTGCGGATGGGATGCCTCCTCGAAGCGCCCACGAAGAATATCCGACATGGGTAAGTGCGCGGTCACAGGCCGCAGTGCTGTAGGGGTGGCGAACAACTTAACGCTTCTTGAAACCCAACCCTCATCGCTACTTCCGCCCCCTTTTCCTTTGCAGGTCGGTTTTGTGTTCATTTTCAACCTGATCGTTGGCACGGGAGCCCTCGCCCTGCCGTCCGCGTTCAGCCACGCCGGATGGATCCTCGGCTCGCTGGCCATCGTGGTGCTGGCGTTCATGAGCTACGTCACGGTGACGTTCGTCATCGAGACGATGGCGTGTGCGAACGCGGTCCACAACTGGAAGCGGCTGCAGTTCATCAAGCGCGACCGCGTCATCGAGTACGACGAGGACAGCAACGTGGAGTCGCTGGTCGACCGGCCGGAGGCGAGCGATAGTGACGACGATGCCGAGCACGATCGGCTCGTCGACGATCAGCTGACCGATGCCAGCATCGAGCAGACACCGCTCAACATCATGTACTGCCGGAAGACGTACTACACCCTGTCCAGCAAGATCGAGCTGGGCGAGATGGCAAACATGTTTTTCGGCCGCACGCAACGCTTCCTGTTCTACTTCTGCTTGGCCGTCTACCTGTACGGCGATCTGAGCATTTACTCGGCGGCCGTCGCCAAAAGCCTGCGGGACGTTGCCTGTGCCCACAACCATCGCGCGAACGCCACCGACGACGATGACGGCACGGAGCGGTGCTGGCAGGACGGGCTACTGACCCGGCTGGACGTGTATCGGCTGTGCCTGGTAGCGTTCGTTACCGTGCTCGGCCCGTTCACGTTCTTTAACGTGCAGAAAACGAAATACCTGCAACTGCTCACCGTGCTGTTCCGGTGGCTCGCCTTCAGCGTGATGATCAGCATCGCCATACACCGGCTGCTCGCACCGGTCGATTCCACCGCACTGCCGATCACGCCGAAGCGGGCCGACATTGCCGGCATCCCGTACCTGATCGGTACCTGCATCTACTCCTTCATGTGTCACCATTCGCTGCCGAGCCTGCTGACACCGATCGCCAACAAGGGCCGCCTAAAGGCGCTGGTTTCCCTCGACTACGTGCTGATCGGTGGGTTCTACCTGGCGCTCGCCCTCACCGGGATCTTTGCGTTCGCCGACATCAAGGACCTGTACACGCTGAACTTTGTGCCGAGTGCGGACCAGGCCAACGGGCTGCTGAAAGCCGTCGAGTACTTCCTCGCCCTGTTTCCTGTGTTTACACTGTCGGCCAGCTTCCCGATCGTGGCGATCACGCTGCGCAACAACCTGCAGACGCTGTTCCTCGATGCCGCCCAGCTGGAGGCGTACAATTTCTTTCTGCGCCGCGTGTTCTTCCCACTGCTCGCCATACTGCCGCCGCTGGTCGTGTGCTACTTCACCGAGAGCGTTAGCAATCTGGTCGGGTTTACGGGCTGCTACGCCGGCACCGGCATACAGTATCTGATCCCGGTGGCGCTCGTGCTTTCCGCGCGGCGCACTTGCGACAATATGATCGGCAGAGGTATTGTGAACGAGTTCCACAGCCCGTTCAAGGGTACGGTGTGGCCGATGCTGGTGATCGGGTGGACCGTTGCCTGTCTGGTGCTGGTAACGATTGATCTGGTCATATGAAAGCTGGCCCAGGATGGTGGCAATCAGCTGGTAGGGCAATATTAAAACAAATTCAAACTTACTGGAGACTGAGCGGTGCTGTGAGAGTGCGCGTGTGGGAACTTGCAGTGGCAGTGGAATTGGGACGCACAATGTTGGGGGGGAGCACGAGCGGATGAGAAAAAATGCCAAGATTATTTTACTATATTTACACCATATCTTCCGGGTGGCTGGCGTTAGCCGCAGCGTTTTGAGATGAGAAGCTTGAGACTTTCCTCACAAGAGAAGCTCTCTCTAGCGTTGGACTTGTATGAGATTTCCCCTTTTTCCTCCTCAATCGTACGGCTCTCAGTGTTGAACACCGATCATGTTGTATTTTAATGAAACATTTACTACTGCCACCAAAACACCCCGACTCAAGGCATCGTGGGTTGATCTTCCTACCGATTGTGGTGTGTTGCGGAGAGAAAAGCGCGCCCATATTTATCTAGGTGAGCAAAAAAAAAATGGGGAAATGCTGTACACTGGGAACGAAGCTGTGGAAAGTGTGCATATTGTTCAGCGTGTACAGGATCCCCAGCAACCCGTTTTTAAATATGCTAGCTAGTTGTAGTTAAAAGGTGTAAAATATATGTATACAAAACAAAAAAAAATTGAATGGTTTACGTGGTCTGAGGGATCTTGGTGCAGAAAAGTTTAATGAACTAAGTAATGCACGCCATTTTTACATTGCAGCGATTGAACTAAATGCACTTTTTTCGTTTGATTTGTGAAAATTCAACTTATTCACCCCTATGTTTGTTAACGGTTTTTTTAAGCACGACAACAGTTCGCGAACATTGACCACACGCGAGAAAGAGATAGCGCTATAAAGTGAAAAAGTACGGACGACTGCTGACAGCGACTGGTCATCTGGCGCACTAACACATCGAAACCTTCGACAGCGTGCTCAGGCGAGGTGTAGGAGGTGGAGCAAGGGACGGGTAGCTCGACAAGCTGCTTGACACATTTGCCGTAGGAGGGAAAAGGAAGGCATGAGAAAATGCGCGAAAGGCAATGAGTTCTTCCGTCGCTTTGCCCAGCGGGTCACTTTGCTCCAAATTGCAACGGTTTGTTTACATTCGTTCTGCAAAGGAATCGCGCCGGAAATTTAAAATTTTATCGTACAATCGTACAATATCGCACAAAAACACACAGCAAAGAAAGCAGATTCCTCCGAAAATGACCGAACAGGCGGCACGGCTACAAACACACAACCAGGAGATGGTAAAGTGCCTCAACCAGCTGCGCGGCCAGCAAACGGCACTGGAGGAAAAGATCGCCGCACAGGAAAAGAAGAAGGACTCGCTGAGCAAGGAGATGGAGAAGCTGCAGCGCACACTGGAGCAGCTGGAAACGTCCATCGCGGAGGATACGAAGGCGCTGAACGATTGTTCGAAACGGCTCACGGAAACGGAGAATGGCTACGCGAAGGTGGTGGACACGCTGCAGCTGCTGCTAATGTCCGCCAAGGAGAAGGTCAACACCACTACCCCAACTTCCCGGAGCGTCCACAGCGAGAGCAGCAAACACTCGAGCTAGGATCACAAATACACCAAAAACAATGCAAACAGCGCCGTATAAGTTTAAAGAGTTTGGTTTGTGTTTTTATTAAGGATTTTCTCATTTGATGCTATCACAATTGTTGGGTATGGAGAAAGATAAATACGAGCAAAAGTTCTCCTGCCTGCTGGCGGTTAAAACGAAAACGGTAATCGATCGAATCACACACTCACTACCCGCTCTAGCTAGCTACACTCATCGATGGAGAAAAAACGACGGTCCTACGTTACAAGTTTTCGTTGTCTAATCACTGTGTGTGAAGAAAATACCCTGCTCCCGGGGGCTTGATGAACGCGCTACGTAAAAACGATTCCTCTAAATGGGCTACGGTTGAAAAAACGGTTCACTGGTGTGTGTCACTCTATCAAAAGTTTGGTTTAAATTGATGCTGTAAGAGGAGCCAGGCTTCTCAGCCCCGCTCCCACGGTATCGTTTGCCGTTTGGATTCCTATCACTCTATTTTCTATTAGTTTCGTCGTAAGGTGGGAAGGGTAGTAAAAGTGGAAAAACACACACACACTAACCTACACTAGGAACGGTGTAACTCTGGTGTAACGATTCCCTACTGCGTACGTATTAAGTCGAATCACTCGCGCTACATCCGGAGTTGGTGCGTTCGCTTTCCTATGCGTGTGCTACTGCGCCTGCTTTGATACATCCGCGCACCCGGGTGGCGCGTTGCGTGTGCGTCCGCATCGACGCCAATCGCGCCTACGCGTAACCGGAAGCTCGTATTTCGTTCCACACTTTGGTCAGTTCGGTTGGTTCGTCGTAGCCGTGCGTCGCCAGCACGTACTTGTAGCTTTGCGGGCCCAGGTAGGGCGCCTTATGAAAGTAGAATTCTTCCGAGTGGAGCGGCTCAATTCCGGCCTTCATTGCAACAATTCCTAAAAAGATGTCATCGAAACTGATGCACGAGAGTGGGTCGTCATTAGTATCGTTTGCTAAAAAACACACACACACAACCGCACCGGGCTTACCGAAAATGTTTCGTGTACATGCTGACGTAGTACATCTCGAACAGTGCTTCGTGGGAGAGCAGGAATGCACCGGCCGTCACGTACGTCGGCCACATGTCCCACGGGTATTCCTCGAGCGATACGTACCACTTGCTGCTCCGGTGGCGGTGCGGCGCCGAACGAAACACAAACCCGGAAAACAGCTTCACGTTCGGCGGCAGTTCCATCTCCGTCATGAGCTGCCGCTTCGTGCGGGTGCGGTTCTGCTGTGCAGCTGGCCGCTCCTCCTCTGCGGCGGCCGTCCGATTGCTGTCCGCGGTGTGGGCCAGCCGGCGGGCTAGCTTCCGGAGCGCTTCGTCCGTTTCCTCCAGATACTCCGGATAGTTGACCGGGTTGCGCACGTACCGCAGCAGATTCTTGGCCGACACGTAGAAATCGTCGTCCGCAAACATGTAAAACTTGGCCCGCGGACAGTAGGTGACCGCCCACCGGAAGCCGGTCATCGTTTTGATCGTGTTGTTGAAGTAATCGTCCACAAAGTCCGCCTGCACGATGTCCCGGTACGTGCTGCTCTCGAGGTCCACGAGCGACTGGAGCCGCCGGTTCGGGTGCACGCGCGACCGGCCGAGCACAAACACGGTGCGTATCTTGACGTCCGAGAAGCGGCGCTCGTAGCCCCACGTTTTGCGGATCGTTGCCCGCCGGTCGAAGTGCTCGATGGCCGATTTGACGACGAACACCAGCCGGGGTGCGATCAACCGATCGTCCTCCTTGCACTTGTGCTCGCAGTCCGTGATGTAGGTGTAGTTGTACCGGTTGATCGGTGGCCGGGCGGGCTGCTGGCCATGCCGCAGCTGGTACACGTCCGACAGGATGTCCCCGTTCAGCGGGTAGTCGAACGTCGACTCGAAATCCTTCTCGAAGAAGTGTGTGAAGGCACCGAAGAACTGCAGCAGGTACAGGCCGACCAATGCCGCCAGCACATACTTGAGCTTAAATTTCACACAGATCCGGGGCAGCATCGCGAACACAACCGGGAGAGGTGATGGGTGACCGGAGTGTGCCTGCTGTTGTACGCCGCTTCGCTTACGATGGGCCAAACGGCGTGAACCGTACCAGCAGCGGGCTTACATAATTACCACCAATCCACCGGTCCGAAATGAACGCGCATTAATCTAATTAACGCAACGCCAACGCGCCAGCATGCGCCGTTCTAAACTGCCGTTGATGTGAAGCACTAATTAAATTGCCCGTACACTTGCACCGACTGATGACATGCAGCCGGAGAAGGAGGCTGGTTTGGTACTTCTTTTTTCTTTTGGTTCGCTACACACAAACTACAGGAAGCGTGGATGTGATGTTTCCGGAGACGAGTGTGCTGGTGAGTCAGTGCGGATCGGTGCGCCTACCATTCAATCGGTTGGTGTAGGTGTGATCGAATGGAAAAACTGAAAAAAGGGGAAGCTATTACAATATTCAACACATGATGGTGAGCAGACGACGGTGGATCTGTTTCCAGCTTTCCGGCACCCTGACGAGACGTAAACAAAAAACCGTCATTTTGACAGCTGAAATTGCCTCTATAAATACCCTGAATGTGATGCGTTCGATTCTGTCTGGGTGTGATGGAATGCCATGGTTAAAATTTATCCAATTCAAGTGCAACGAAACGCAAGTAAGTGGAAAAATTCTACTTAAGTTGAAAACCTATTTAAACGATTTTAATTGTGATGATAAAATGCCTTTCTATTGCTCGCCAAATTACCAGCCAATCGGTTGTGGTGACACCTTTTACCTATATACACCCTGCACGCATTGCCGACTTGACAGCGTGTTTGACAGCAGTCGGTCCTTGGACGGAATCTCGCGTTCGCAAAAAAAGTAAAAGACAAACGCAAAAATAGTGCACGGATTTCGTTGTTTTGCTGCCCCAAAATCGTGTGTAACTAGCGTTAAAGTGTGTTCTATGCCGTTCCCTGCATTCTTCGCTAAACGTTTTGCAACAGTGTGGACGTGCGCCGAGGGTGGACAACTCCAGCCGGGAGCTCCACCACCAACGCCAGGGCTGTCGTGATCGTGTTTTTTTCCCCCCGATCGTGGCGCTGTGCTGTGGATGAAGAAAGTAGCGCAAATGAATTGCGATCCCGCTGGCCGTGCGAAGCAGCTTCGTTCTCGTGAAAACGAAATAAAACATTAAGCGCCGTGAGGTGGTAGTAAATAAGGGCTAGAAAGTGAGTGTTTTTCGGTGTTGCTGTGCATAGGAATTGCAATACACACATCACAAACGAGCACAAACCTGTCGTCCGCCAGGGGAAGAGGTTCATCGACCCGTTTTTTTTTTGCTGTCGATAGGAGAAGGGCAGCGGACAGGAGGGACTGACGTGTGTAGTGATCGGTACGGGTGTGTGTGTGTCTGTGCGTGGGCTCGTGTGTGTGCATTGTTGCCATACACACTCGCAGTACGGTTTCATTTGCGATCGCGATGTGGCAAAAGCGCCCAACATTGTTTAATGAAAGTGTGTGTGTGTGTGTGCGTGTGTATGTGTGAGAGTGTTGGTGTGCTTGTACGGGAGGCGAGATTCCTTTCATCAAATGCAAACGAAGCTGCACATAGCAGCAATGTTCTAATATTGCAGATACTTTCATTCCAATTTATTCACACTTGAGAGACTTCCAAGACTCTTTAAAAAATACATTGTTATAGCATTGCTTTTGACACCATTGTGACAAGTGCGTAGCGCACACACACACACACACACACATACACCCAAGTCTGGTGTGGCGAATTGTTTTCGTTTTACTTTGATTTTTGAGTCGTTGCAAGTGTGTTTGTGACTCGTTCTTTCCAAAAATTGGCTTCACCGTGGTGATGGTGCTGTGGTAGTAGTAGTATGCCATGATGATTTCCACTCCTCCCGCCCCCCACTGCTTCACGGTGTGCTTTGTTGTCGTCGTCATCGCAGTGGCCGAAGTGCTCTGTGTGCCTTTGTTGTTACGGAATTTAGAACAGTAATGACGACACCGCCGAACACACACCGTGCAAGACTCGCGATGTAGATTTTTACCTTTTTTATTCTAAATCTTTCTTTCCTTCCTGCGTGCGTGTGTTGGTGCTGCCGTGTATTCTAGGCCTCGAAATTTCCATCACAAGCAGGGGCGATAAAGAAGGTAAACGAATTATAAAGGAGAAGAACGAAATAAAAACAACACAACCAAAGGCAAGAAACGCTTCCCATCGTGTGAGCAAATAAATTACTGTGTAAATACCAAGAGAAAGAGAGAGGAGGAGAGTGAGCGCTGCGAACCGTGCGGGTGAGAGAGAGAGAGAGCAAGTGTGAGTGTGTGTAAAATCCACCCCGACTGGGTGTCGGGTGCGTGTCGTGTATGCTGGTGGGGCTGGTGCTGCGTTGTTCCAGGGAAAGGGAAGATGAATTTGTAGAGTGAAAAAAAAACAACAAATCAAGAGTGTCTGTGTGTGTGTGTAATTGTAGTGACCTCCCCCCCTCAGGAGCTCTCTTTTTCGTGTGCAATTTGTGTGTACGTGTGTGTGTTGTATGTGCGCTTTAAAGCAATCTGGCTCCATCGTACAATTCTGACCTCGATGGCAAACAGTCCTGGCCCGTGCTAAGAAGGGCTTCTAGGGAGAGCAAAACAAAACCATATTTGCATCACCGGTGGTCGTCTGTGTGCTTGTGTGTGTGGTTCACCTGAGATTGCAGCATCTAGTGCGCTTTTACCCGGTCTCGAACTGCTGCCGGGGTGTTCCTGTCAAGCAGAAAACACGTTTTCCCTTCGCCTACTAAGCTCACCGAGGGTGGCTGGGAAATAAATATTTGTGCACGCAAACTACCAACACACACACGCACACAAACCATCGTCTTTGTTTGAGAAGAAAAGCCCCGATACAGCCACCCTACGCGAAGATGCTGAAAATGGCATGAAAATTGAGATCGTGATTGTGGCGATGCTACCTTGAAATTTTCTCCGTCTCCCTCCAGCTTCTCTAACAAGCCCGGCATTTTTCCCGGGGATAGTAGAATCTTACAACCCCCTCTTCCCTTACCACCTCCCCCCTGTTTGCAGACCGCTTTTCTGCTCCCAAGGCCACTAGACGCGACGCGCCGAACCGAAGGCAAGGCCACCCATCGAGAACGGTTCTGCGCACAAGAGTGCACGAGAGGAAAATCAAACGATAAAACCACGTGTCCATCCCACCCTCTCCTGCTACTTCCGGAAGTGGTGTTTGGTTGTGCTTTTTTTTGTGCGCGGGCAGCAGAACAGTTCCGCCGCAGCATTAGAGGATTAGTGACGCGGAACGTTTCGCACGACACGGTAGCAGCAGCAACATGGACACGGGAGATAGAGGTAAGTGTTGGAAGCAATGTCTTTTTGCCACTGGAAATGCAGGGACCGACCGTGTAGGGACGGAAGATAGCTTTGCTGAAAGGGTATTTGGAGGAGTCTGTGCTGCTGTCCTTGGAATGAAGGTGATATACTCACTTCCATCCTTTGCATGACCGGCGGAGATAGCTTCCGAGGCGTCGGTTGTGACGCAGGCAGGAGAATGTTACGACTTTCATTGTCCGGAAGCAATTACGCGAAGGTCGCATATTTCTGTCAACTTTCATTGGAGATGAAATGATGAGATAGTGGAGCAATTTTCTAAAAATATTCAGATTTGTCCCAAAAATTGGTTTCCTTGAGAACGAAGGAGAAGTTAAATGATAACATAAAGCAGTTATATTGTTTAATTTCGTTGTAATGAGATATCTTCACTATTTCTTTTCCTGTGGGCAGAATCGCTCATGAAAGTATGTTAATTTTTTGAATTTAACTCAACCCAAGCCATTTCTCACGTTTTTGAGGCTCCACGTGTTCACCAATTGTATTAGTATGAACGAAAAAAAAAAAGTTGTAGCACTATTGCACACCAGTGCAGCTTTCACGTTTTGTTGCTGATCTTCCAGTTGGATTGGAATACCTTCCAATTCGATTCCCGTCTGAAAGCTGCCACAATGCATAAAACCTGCCATTGAGCTAAGATGAAGAAGATACAAAAAAACCGGACGGGCTTTTCCAAGCTGATCAATTCCAAAACCAGTAGTGTAATTAATTGGCTAAACAAGTTACCAACCTAACCGCAGATGGCAGAGTATTTAGTTCCGCCCCAGTAAATCACACACACACCGTTTACGCCTTTTGCTCGTTTCATGTGCGTTCCCGTTTTGCACACAGTGCACCACATTAGGCTTATAGAACCGGTATCGGGATACCAAACAAAAAAAAAGAGAAAAAAGAGTACCCGATAAGCCCTTTTATGTTAGCTCCTTGGCCTAATTTCGCCCACCTTGTCCCAGTGTGAGGCGTGGTAATGTTTGTGCCATTTTTTTGTTGCTTTTGTCACTGTGTGCGTGAGTGTGGGTCGGTTAATGTTTGAACGTTAATTAGCACATCATTAGTTGCTTTGCATTTTTCCTGCTCCGACGATTGGCCCTGAGAAACGATGCCCGGATGCCCCTTGTCTCTTACCCTGTGCAGCGCGCCCCCCACTTCCAAGGAGCTTTCTTCGCTTTCTTCCCAAACAAAGGACGCATGGGATGTTGCTGGGATAAAATGTCTTCTTTTTTGTTGTGTTTTGGGAGGGGGAGGGAGTCAGGTGAAGTCCACCCTGATGCTGCTTCCGTCAGCGGGTTTATGGGCGCTTTGTTTCCTGCTGTGTGCACACTACGCCACCGCACGAGGTGTGGCCTCATTTCCGCCAGGCATGGTGTGATTCCTTGGCCCCCGGACGAAACACCGCCACAACATCCTTGACCCACTTGCCGAGACTTCGTTGCGTGGGATGCAGCAGCAGCAGCAGCAGCAGGGAGTAGTGTGGAAGGAAATCTAACGAAGAAAGGAACTGCTGCCATCAACGGCAGACGGGACAGCGGCAACAGTAGCAGTGTGTCTGTGGATGCATATCGAATCTCGATACGGAGTAAATCGAGCGTCCCAGAGTATCCTCCATCACGTCCGCTGTGCTGTTGCTGTGGGGGAAATTCATTCGTCCGGCGAATGGACTGCAAACGCTCCTGGAGGAGAGAACGCGTAACAGAAGCTGTGCGTTCGACTTAAAACTGAGGTTTAAAAAAAGGGAAATAGAAATAAAGAGAGAACCGTGAGGAAAGAAAACGACGGACCTGCAGTGCAAGTTAATCATCTGGTTGTCCTTCGAAATGCGTCGACGTGGTGTGGTGGAACGCTTCTCCAACGTCGTTTTTGTGTTACAGGGTTTCCCACGATATATTGGTTGGTTCCCATCAATTTTTGGTGGATTCCCATATTTTTTTGGTGCGTTCCTACGATTTTTTGGTCGTTTCCCAGAATTTTTTGGTCTAATTGTATTGATATCCAATCGGAAAATACCAATAAATTATGGGAACGAACCAAAAATCTATGGGATACAACCAAAAAATCGTGGGAACGCACCAAAAAATCATGGGAACTGACCAATAAATCGTGGGAAACCCTGTAAAAGCGGGTTGTTCGGTAATTCTGTTGTTACTGCACACACACACGCATACAGGCCAGCTGAAGTTGAAGTTGAAGGTTGAGCAGTAAAGATGCAACTGCTTCTCGTCGGAACGCAAAGAGCGTGCAAGAACAGCGCGCTTACACTTGAATCTAACTATTTTCAACTATAAAAAAGGTTTTAAACGAACATTTTGCAGGAAAACAAACATTTTGCCACCCAAAACTGCAAACATCCAACGCAATTCAGCAGCCCACCAATACATTCATTTAAACAGTTTAAAGCGAGTGCAAAATATGTTCAATGCCACACTTTTTGCACCACGCGCTCCGTTTCGAACGCTCAGCATCATTACGCATTCAAAGCGACATTTTACCGTTTTTTAATGTTTGTTTTCTGTTCCACCATTCAGACAAGCTACTTGATATGAACTTGTTTTAAATGTAATTTCTCTTGCTTCTTTTTTGCTTGTGCGTGTGTGTGTGTGAGGGAGGAGGTGGGGGGGGTATTTTTCGGATGATAATTTTATGCAAACTAAAGCCAGTTCCAGACTTGTCGTGTGTGATACCGTAACAGTGGTTGATGATAAAGATTTCCAAGGTTTAGCGCTCATCGAATGTTTGAAACTATTGTGCTTCTAATCCAGTATGGTTGGTGGGGATTTTCACGTTTGATTATGAAGATTGGTGGGTGTATAAGCATAAGGTGGGTTTAAAAGAACTAATTATTGTTGCTCAACCGTGTTTTGTTGTCAATTCATTTCATTTGCTTCACCAAACTACACACACCCAAGGAATGTTCTTGGCCACCGCTTCTTGTTAACATCGCTATCTGTTTTGTAATCTTTGTGGATTTTCTAGGCTTTGAGTTTTATATTTGTTTTTCCCCAATATTCATTGTTTATTTTGTATTTGATTAATTTTGTAATGAGTCAAATATATGTGTGAACAAGTCAATATATAGGGCTGTTACGATTGAGCACCGGGGCGGTCCCGTGGTACAGTCGTCAACTCGAACGACTCAATAACATGCCCGTCATGGGTTCATGCCTAGAATGGACCGTGTCCCCGTAGTAAGGATTTGACTATCCGACTGCGTGGTAATATGAATTAAGTCTCGAAAGCCCTGTATAAGGCCGGCATGGCATGTCCGCGTAGGACGTTACGCCAAATAGAAGAAAAAGACGATTAAAGCCAGCTGGTTTATATGGATTTTTGACACTTGGCGGCTGAAATCATGTCAACCACACCTCCGTACGAAAAACACAAATTTCCACATACAAAACTAACCTCAGATTGTCAAACGCCACATTTTGGCATGCTCGATTCAGGTTAACTTATGAAGGATTGACTTTTTTGTGGCTGAAAGATAAATATTGTGACACAAAAGGATAACCATTGTTTGGATCCATGTTTGAAAACTAACTAAAAGCACTACAACTCATTAGAAACAGCAGAAAATAAATTAAAACAATTTTAAAATACATCTTTGTTTGTACCCAACTGCTGAAACCCAATATGGCGGGACGTAATTGTCCAATGAAATTTTGCTAGTGACTTCTAGCTATGTTTTGGCTAGAAAAAGCAAAGGGATGATATTTAGAATACCTTACTCTTATGAACTGATCTTCAAAGTTCTTCACAAAACATTGAGTTTCGAAGGGGCACCTCAGTATGACCTCAGCATATCTTCCAACCAACGAAGACGATCGATTTTGCGGTTAGGATGGTGCATCTTCATCGTGGTTTCGTTGGGACCCGGTTTTTGGGCGTTAAAACACGACGAACCACCAGCGAAAAGAAAAGGCTCCAACAAACTGGTAGCAATTAACCTTGAAACTAAAGAGGCTGGAAAGGGAAATGTGTTGTCAGTGTAGAGCAGAGAACAGCAAAAAAAAAAGATAAAGAACAACCTGGTTCAGTGTGTTGCGTTTGCATAAATTTACACCCGATTCCCGGGCTGACATTCGGGTTGGGCGGTTTTGTTTGTTTGTTTGTTTGTTTTTTTTTTTTGCGCTCCGTTTTATCATCGGCTGTTTGTGTGTGGCATATCTTCTTTTTCAGTACCAGTAAACTAGTTTTTCAGTCGCAAAAAAAAACAAATAGAAAATCGTTTTCATTCGCTGAAAACTGGTTTGCCGAATAAGTTCGATTCAGATAGTCTTGGGGTGAACATTTGAATAATTATTTAACGAATGCTTTTGGGTGACAGTTTGCATCAGGATGCATTTTTTTATTACCAGAGAGAACTTTTTCACCTTACCACAATGTTACACAACTTTCCCCGACCCCGGGATGTTCATAATTGCATGAAAACCCAATGTCTCGTATGCTTGGAATTCTTTTCCTTTTCTCTCCAAAAACCATCCTAACGAATTATGTTTTGCTGACGAATGGCCAAACTTTTTAGACCATTTCTGGTCATGCACCTTTACGGTGTGGCACACCGGGTCCATCGTAACGAAACCCTTCTTTAATGTGGTTAAGGTAATTTCCTCTTCTCAAATATTCACACCTTCACACCACACACACACACCAGCCATGCTCACCTGGAGCGCGCTGTGGCTCCATCTCCTGCCACCATCACAACATAAGTCATGTTGCGCTGGTCATGTCCTGACACTGGGTGTCTTAGTGCGGGTGGGTTGGGTTGGTGAGTATTTTAAGGATCTCTACAGACACGTTACCCACTACCTCTATTCCACTAACCTTCATCCGGTTAGGTGGTGGCGGCGGCGGTGGCGGCGCCGACTGCGAAAGGCGACCACCACTGGCTTATGTAGTAACGTTCGCTTTTGATCCACATTTGTGCACTGTTATTATTCCAGCGGCAAACAACTCCCCCATGTACCGCACGAAAACAACTTCATCGTTAGAAGTTGTGATGTTATTACTATGATTATCACCACTTATATACTAAATGTGTATAGCACCTGCTACATATTTACTCGACAGAAAAATCCGTATCGCTTTCTTCTCGTTTGCGTGTGCCTTCTTGTGATTGATGGACGCGGAGAGGGGGCTACCTCATACATAAACGATTACACATAATGTTGGTACTTCATACTCATCCGATGGGCCACTGCTCCCGTGCACAAAACCTACTGAGGGTGTCCGTATTTCAATTTCCTCCCACACTAACAGTTGTTGAATTTGGACCTTTTTTCGGAAAAAGGATGCCACAAAAACAGCAATAAAAGAGAGTAAAAAGAGTGTGAGGTAAGCACCATTTCGTGGGACTGCCTCACTAAGTCGATGTCCTTCGCTGGTGCTGCGTGGTGACAAACACACAGAACGAAAAGAACGGACCCTTTTGGATGCGGAGGAGGAGGGACCTAAAAGTATGTCGAAAAAAACGGCTCCAACATTCAGTTCCAGGCTTTTGTGCCAGCTTGTACATATTTTATTTGCTGTTTGCTATATATCCATTTTCTATTGCTCTATCTCGCTCGCTCGCTTGCGGGTTCGCTTTCGTGCTCCGAAATGTGGTCTACCTAATATGTTTTATGTTGCACTTACTCACATCTAATGGTTTGGTGCTGTATTTCGTATATATACTGCTGCTAACGCTTCAACATTGCTTTGGTTTGGTGTTGGCTGACTGGCTGGCGGGGCGGTTAGCACATAAAACAATCCCTGTGCCATGCCAACGTCAACAACGTCCCAAGTTCAAGGAACCGCCGGGAAAGGTCGTTTCCATCGCGATACGAACGTGCGGCAACACCCGAAACCCAACTTGGCCGGAGTGAAGCCCGCGAGGCAGGAGGCGACGGAACGAGGACGACACACACTGCGAAAAAGTGAACAGAAATATTAAGCAATGGGTTTGGTGGGCTTTCCCCTTGGCTGAGGCAAACATTGTTTTGTCTTTTCCATTCTTGTGCAACATATTATGTAGCTTTGCGCTAACCCCGAAAAGGACGGACGGTGTGTTTTTCAGCACAAATTAGAATACGATTTTATTATTTATTCAGCATTAAGCGAGGAACAGTCACAAGGGGAGGCTCTAGAGATTCGCCGTGTTTTCGGTGGCTGTAGGTTCGCGGGTAAGACCCAACCCCACGCTTGAGAGAAGAAGAAAAAGCTCCCTTGATACCGTTTCCAGCACGGGTTTTGTGCTGTGTCGTACAATAACAAATCGTCCTTTACTTTCGTCAGTGCGCACAGCACGTTTTGCATCGCGAAGCGAGGAAACTTCGATCGAAATTCGTTCGCCTGGCTTTCCCCGGGAAAATCTCGCCGTTGAGCTAGGTCATGGCACTCTGATTGTGGTGCGTTTCTCACAGCCGCCCGGTCACAGCTCACCAGCTGAAGTTTCTCATCTCACTCAGGCCGCAGGAACTTCTCTTTATCATGCGATTCCACCAACAGCAATCTCACTCAGGCGACTCGGAACGGGTTTTGAGTGTTTGGAACTGTTATTATCACTATGGATGTCATGGTTATCATGATGGGATGGAAAACTTGTACGAGAGCAGACATGATGACAGGTTTATGATAATATTTGCAGTATAGAATGTGTAACTTCAAATAATTCTTAAAATATACATTTGGGGGAAAAATGAACCCATCATCGTTTTCGTAAGATATTTATTATTAATGCTACCAGCCAATAATAGATTGAATATGTTTAATTAAACTAAACACGTTGACTGCTCCAGCAAATACCCAACAGCTTTAATGTATCAATACATTTTCAAAAGTGAATATTCCAATTCTAATTCGTATTTCCTTGTTTTTTCTTTTCTAATTTCAGGTGAGTGTTGACGATATGCGTTGTTGAAGTAAAGCCTTGCGTTATTTCCAAACATTATTTTGGTGGTAAGTAACTGTGATTTTGGTCACAATTATTAAGAAAGTCCAGGAAATATTTGGAGTCCCTCTTCTGCACACATGATCTGCTGGTTTTAGAATATGTTTTAATGAGTAATAGCATTGGTTCAAAACAATTTAAAATCGTTTCTATGATTAGAGAATCCTGTCAACACTCTGTACAAAACCACTTGCCAAACAAGCCGTAGAATTTCAGCCTAGATCATGGTCTGTGTTGGTACGAGGTCCCCTTTTGACAAGTAGCCAAACGTTCGTTACAGGCAGTTTGACATCTGAAAGCCCTTTTCGATTCAAAGTTTTGAATGTGATTTTAATGACGAATCGATCTGGTCATCGCATGAAGGTTGTTATTTGGTTCATGAAATTTACAGCAAATGTATTTATGCGTTTTGTATTAATAATTGTTTGTAGGTTTTAATGAATTTGCAAGGGCTTTCTTCTGTCAAATGGCATCCAGGATGACCAAAGCTTGGAAATTCATGGGATTCTCTTTTGGAAATGTATTTTTGTATAGCAGGAATGAGATATCAATCTCTCTTCCCATCTATTCTCTTATTGTTGAAAAGGTAATGCTGTTCGGGCATCGAGGATTTTGGCATTTCAGTCAACTAGTTAAGCTGGTTGAATGATTATGAGAATGTCTTTCACAAAATTTATATTCTGTGTGATTATTAGCAGTTGTTTTTAAATAATTTCTTGTAAATTAATGACTCAATATTGCAATACTAAACCATCGCATTTTGTGATGCTAAAATGACGCTATCAAAATGATTGAATATTAACAATTGTGATTTTGGATATCGTGCAAGGCTTTTTATTCCTTACCAGTTTTGGCGTAGTCCTTGCTGAGGCCTCCCTGCCTCGTATTTGATTTTTAAATTTGCGATCCCCACTGTTATGGTGTTGTATGTTTTGTTTTTTTTCTCTCTCTATTGTTTCTCTCGGTTGCGCGAGACGAAAACAAAACTCACGCCACTGAACGGTTCGCTCACTCAAACGCCACTATTCGCCTCAAACGAAAAACTCTCTCTCCTTTTTCATGCTCTCACGACACACACACACACGTGCGCGTTGGAATGAAAGAGAAACCACCAGAGCGAGAGCGAGACTGCGCGCGAGAGCCGTCGTGAGGAGGCAGGGCTGTCAAACCTGTCGGTGCCATGGTCGCCTCCGGTTCCTTCTCCACCGAAATGCCGGGCCGGCTCTCCGGTCGGTGGCGGTCTTTTCTGGAGTGAAGTAAAATCGCGCTTCATTCCATTCCGTCGCCGCGGTGGAGCATCGGCTGCTCTGTTCGCTGCACTGTTGGTTCCGCTGCGAACGAAACCGGGACCGGGGTTTGTGCTTCCTCGCGACTACTGCTCCGTGCTGCAACGTACGTCGGGTGGAGTTTCGCATTTTCGCGCGTTCGCGTCCTACGTGCTCGGGGGAATTTTGTGGTGCATCTTAGAAGGTTTGCCTAACCACTGTGTTAATCTGCAAAGTTGAGTGGGTTGCAAGAAGTGCAAGTGACCAAACATATTGCCCAACCAGTGTTAAGCGATAACGTGTGCGCATCGAGAAATATCGGGCTATTATTCGCAATGTGCAATGGTGTTTTGAGTGCTGTTGTTGTGTTAACGCTCTCCTTAGCAGCAAATACATAATTGTACTCACACATCACGTTGTTGTCGGTGCTTCGATCGTTTCTTCTCTACGCTTTAAAATTGTAAATCAGCCACATGTGTCTTAAGAATGTAAAGTTATATGTGAAAAGAGCTACCAGTGCGGTTATCTTCTGCTACAGTGATCTTTCTGGGGGTGTTAAAATCTGTCCTCAGTATAATACCTGAAGTGCCTTCATGCGTGTGTGTGCTAAAGATGCTTCCATAACAAGCAAAATATTGTTATTTATCGGTAAAAAATGTAGCACGGTTCTAACCACACCCTTGCAAACGGCTCACAATCAAAAGCAGTTTGGGTACGATGTAGGCAGAAAATACGATCGATACAACTTGAAAGCTACTTAGCCAAGCATTCCAGTTTCCCTGACACTGGAGGGTGTAATATATCCCCTTGGTAGAATTGTTATCTCCCTAATAATGTACACAAGAATGGTTTAATATCATAATCATAACATACCACTTACCGAAGCTTATCACACAGGCCAAAATGCTTCTGAACCGCCGCAACAGTTGCCCAATTAGTTTTTCTGTCTTTCAAGTCTCACTGTTTTAAGTGCTCCCGAGTAAGAAGACAACCCTGGTCAGCGAGTGCTCTGGTATCACTCATCTGGAACAGGTAGAATGTGCACAATTTATTGCTGATTTTTACTTTAAAGCTGAGCCCCGCACCCAAAGTACTACACCTCCCAAAGTGAATGTCGCTTCGGGTTCAGTCGAGCAAAGAAATCGGTCGTGCACGGGCGGGGAATGCGGCGGGGTGCGGTGTGTAGAATCCCATTCGTAATGGGACAGAGAGGATGAACCAGATCCGTCATCGTCGACCATTTGTACCCGATCCTCCTAACTCCTCCAACACGCCCGGACAAGACACCCGGCGCAGACGAAAACCATATTGTGTGACATTCACCGGAATGTGGTCGAAATTTGATCGTTCGCCAGCGATCGAATGATGATCGCGGAAGGAGGGGTGTCCGTCGTCGGTCCGTACCCACCTTTCTAACCGGGGTGTAAGGGAAAGGGTCCAATCCATGCTGTTCCTGCTACTGAACGGATGTTTGTGTGTTCGTCGCGTTTCTGACTGCGAAAGTGAGTGAGAAAGTTATTATTGGATGGGTTTCGCGGCTAGGTGAGGTTTATGATGTGGTCCCAATTTTTGACACAAGTCAGCAAAAACATACACCCATTTAAAGCTGTGCTGTGCCTAAAGTTTGGTTTATGTACTGTTTTATACACACTAGTAGAAAAGCTTATGATAAGGGTAAATGGGGTTGATGTGTAAGGATCCAGCAAATGATTGAAGGACGCGTTTACCACACCAAAACCAATCGAGCATCGGTAATGAAAAATTACTGTCACGATGTAGTGGAGTCGAGCGCCACTTGAAAAAAAAACACACACACATACACGCCCATTTGGTGTCCAAAGGGGGCCGCGCTGTTGTATCGTTTTTTATTTGCAGCAGTACATTTTCAAGGTTACATGTGCACACTCCCCAATGCCTGCCTGCCTGCCTGTCTGGTCGAACTGCTTTCTCCATCGGGGCGGCATGATCGTGTCGTTTCGCTTTTACACCCGTAAACGGGCGGAGGGATCGCCACCAGTTCCGAAAGAGAGGCCCTCCCTCCTCGGTGCCAGCCCGCATTTGCACGGGGCCTAGTTCCATTTGCATCGGATTAGAAAGTCAAATTGATTGGCAGACGACGGCGGGGATGACGGAACTGTGGTCACAGGCCCCCACTCACCCGTACCCCTTTCCCGCGTGTGTGGTTGTTTCTTCGCATACGCCCGGTCCCTATCGAGCGTATTGTCGGGAGTTGCAAGATTTACAGGCACACAAGTTGTGCTAATGAGTTACACATAGGCAATTGGGTCGGTTTAACGCGAAGTTGAAGCTATTGTACAGTGCTTTATCTTAGGAGTAAATTGTCAATGTATGACATTCTCTATCGTCCATGTTTAAGCCCAACTCTCGATGAAGGAGTTTGCAGAATATGTCAATTAACAATTAATATTTAATCAGTTTTGATTTACTCGAAGTGATTATCGTTTTAAGTTCACTGGTATTGAAGAATCCACCGGCACTTTGGGGGCATAACTTAGGATGGCTACCTGCTGCTGCTCAAATGGATGGCCACACGCCGTTGACAGCTTAATCGGTACAGCTCTCCATAGCAGCGGTTTTATGTGCGTCAAACATGAACACCCGGCTAGTCAACTCAAACCACCGGGCGATCTGCATTTATCAATTGTTTTTCGTCGACCGTTCAAACCGCACTAAGCACGGCAGAGAGGGGGTATGTGGTGTTGTTCTGAAGAACCGTTCTAATAGAACCGTTTTATTAGCTTAAAGGCTCTAACTTAATGGACAACATTTGTTTTGATGGGTTTCAAAGCGTTGTTTGGATGTCTTGATAACAACAAGTACAAGTTTGATTATGTTTTTAAAGCTTTCAAATGCTTCTTTTTCATATGTTGTACAGATGATTATCACTTCTTAAAGTGTAATGCTTTCATAGCATAAAAAACGTCATAATGATCCCACAAAGTTGCGTGAAATGGGTGCTTGAGATAATACCAGAAAAGCCCTTTGAAAGAGTGGCTGAACTCCAGTTCTTTGTTGTAAGTTGCACCATCGATTTTATAATTGTGATCATGAAGAGTTAGAACATTGGCCATTCTAACTATAACGCAGTTGATTTACGAACTTGACCATGAATTTCATTGGAAGAAGATAAAATAAACAGAAAATGTAGAATAGAATAAATGCACACGGCTTGGGCTCGGATCTTTCTACCATCTTCTATTGAATTGGTCCTACAGGGTCCTCCAACCGAATGGGTCCAACAAGGGCATCTTAGATTTGAGTCATAAACTGCCAAATTCGTGGCAATATAGGTAGCGCAGCAGCCAAAAGTGACATTGCACCACCCGAAACTGTTTTAAATTGAACGACACGTCCCAAGGCACGGGCCTGAGATTGACACTTTCGTGCGTGAGTGCGTTTTAAGTGGAATCCCCATCCCGAACTGAACACAGGGTCACAGGGAACAGCAGACATCTTACAGTGGGGGTATCGAGATGATGATGGAGCTCAAGGAATGCAACCGACGGACGGGCCCGGCTAGGGTTTGAACGGAATAAATGAATTGCTTGTTTTGCATCGTGATGGTGCAGATCGCGACAAAGGCGAGCAACAGACCAGACGCACGATCGTCGGACCTACTCCCTCCCGCAGTGGTGGCCGCACAGAGCTAAGGGTGAAAGGGGCTGCGAACGGTGGGGGTTGTGTAAAAAATCGCAGCAACTCACCGCGCCGCTTTTATTCCATATATAGCATGTGGCCGCCGCTGTGTTCGTGGTCTCGGACGGGGCACGATCGCGAGCCCTCCCCGCGAGCGGCTGCTTTGCTGAAGATGACCTTGAAAGAGTGTTGCTACTGCTGTTGGTATTGTTACCAGTGTCGTTTCGTTACGGGCCGCGGGTGTTGTTTCTATGTGTGTGTGTTTTACGTGCGCAAATTTATTCGTGGTGGTGTGGAGCACGAAATGTGTGGCCAAACATGTGAAAGATGCCTGTAGGGCGGCGGCATGGATGTGTTTTCTGTGTTGTTCATTTCTCTCGACCGCTCTGTCGATCGTCTTCCAGCGGTCGTCCTTCTTTTCTTTTCTCTCTCTCTCAATCTTAAATTCGCGTTCTATTTTTTGTTGTCGTTTTTTTTTATGTTTACTGCTGCGCGCGCAACCCATTGAAGTGGCACATTCTTTCAGCAGAAGCATCTCCAGAATGTTTGCCCTTTTCGGGTGCAGTGATTTGTTGGCGTCACGTCTTAAAATTGTTGTACCATGGATATACCCAAATCCAGGTGCTGTCCCCGGCTACGTGATCTTGCGTGTGTTTGTGTGTGACATTTAGTTATAGTTGGCTCATCCTTTTGGCGATGTGTTAGATGGAAAGAACTTACAGATTAGACTAAACGAAGGGCGATTTCTTTATCGGAGAGATTTGCATATTCTGTTGCTCTCCGACGTGTTCCGATGGTATATGTGATGGCCGTGTCAAACCGACCGTTTTGCGGACGGTTTAATTATTGCTCGTGTGTCACTTTTTTAAAGGTCAGTTTAGTGATTCACACCCCGGAACGCGATCTGGAATTTTGCATGAGCTTTTCGGTCCACAGCATGCACGCTTGTGTCCTGCCTTGAAATTCCAGAACATGCTCTAGCAAAAGAATTTCATAATAAAGTGCACAAATTCTCGTGGATTTCGAAACACAAATAGCTGTGTTTTTATATCTTTTCTCTGCCTCTGCCAGTAAAACATAAAACGGTTGTGTTTTGTGTGCCGTGTGCAGTGTGAGTGTTGCCCTTAAACGAGACGATAAAACTTAACGCACCTCGCAAATGAATGCACTTCTCCTTCTTCCCGGAGCCCGGGACAATATCGTAAATGCACTTTTACTGCACCGGTGTGTACTGTTCTTCGTGCACGATGATTGCCTCAATGGCAAGGCGCAGTGAGGGGAGCGTGGTTGATGATGATGATCGCCCATTGTGTCCTTCGGCTGAGGCATAAAAATTCTTTCTCCTCTCCTTGGTATGACAGGTTTACGATCGCGCATCCCGCGGCCGCTTGCTGTGGCTTGTTCAAATCGATCAGGAGAGTGAGTGTGTCCATGGTATAAAGTTCGCTGGACATTTTGCCGCTTTAAATAATCAATGTTACTAGAATATGATGGCGATGCATGGAGGTGCAATAAAGCGGTATGAAGTGCATTACTTATTTCCTTGCGGGTTATTTGTATTACCAGTCTCGGATGTGCCATCATGTCGCCGACTGGTTATATCCGACGTTTCATTCTCAGCCAATTTCCGTGATGAAAACACTAAAAGCTCGGAATGGCCCATCAGCAAAATGGTCTATGCCTCTATTATATTTTACTAGCTATAGTCAGTATTCTTTAAGCTACCTTCTGAGAACAAAACGACGAGGTGGTTTAGTATTATTTTAGATAGGGGCACACGATAAGCTACCCAATACACGGCGTGAACATGTATGTAGTTTTTAGTGAAAATTGATTAGTTTTCGGAATTTAGAAGAGATTGCGATGAAGAACCTCTTTTTTTCGTTTGCAAACCATCTTATTGATTCAGTGTAGTTGAAAATGCACATCGTTATTAAATTAAGCTCGTTGCTGTTTACCGAGGGCACGTTCGCTACCTAATGTATACGCTCACTGGGAGACATCCATTTCAATTTCACTAGGTTCTCGAAGGATATGTTTCTCATATACTACATACTTTGGCTGCTGTTGCTTGCTTGCTACCAAGAAACGTAGCCGTTGGCCGCAGGATTTGGCAGGACACAAGCACAGCTAACAGGCGGGGGCTGGTAGCTATTCGTGAAGATTTTCGGTGCACTTAGGGTGATCTGGTTCGGGAATTGCCACGTGATTTCCCGCGTGGATTTGGAGAATGCTACTCCAGACTGGCCAACGCTGAACGGGGTAGAAATGTTAAGCCATTCGGTGTCATTTGTCTGGAGCGTAGATGGGAAGCACGAAGTTAATGGAAAAGGTTTACACACTGTAATACGTAATGAAGACACGTTCTCATGCGATACATTGTCTGGCCAACAAATGAAGCCTCTTTGGTATTGCGCTTGAAAGTATCGCTATAGAAATTGTGCGTTTATGATAATGCGCTATTCTGCAATAGGCTACAAAGTTTAGCAACATGTGTGTCCTTCTTGTTAGCAAATGCTAGAGATAATTGTACCTCTAACGTTAAAATTGTTAAGAGAAACAACTTAGGGCACTTATCCAGATACTCATATGAAACGAGCAAAATGTAAAGCTAGTTTCTTTGGATCGAACAATACGCTTTATTCAAAGATGCATTTTCAATTTAGATGATCAAATGACTGACAAAAAAACTCACATATTTTCTGGAACTCCTGGAAATTGTTCAATCGTATACAAGCATTCGTAACTTTTGCTAATAGTTTTGGTCCTTCGAACCGGATTCGCATGGTTAAAGGGGCTATAATGCTGGAACTGTCTCAGTTCTTGCAAATCCGGTTCGAAGAACCAAAATTGTGAGAAAATGTTTGTATACCTTTGCACAATTTGTGAGTTTTTCTGTTGAAATTGTTCCAAAATTGCTATTAAAAATCACACACTACACAGTTTACGTATATGTTCATCTCGTTTGCTATCCCCCATGAAAATGCCGACGTGAGAGAGAGAGAGAGCGGGATTAAAGTGACCACAAACACTTCACCCTCTCCGTGCCGGTGGCCACTGGAGATAAACCACATCAACAGCAGCAGTCTGACGGATATGTGTGTGTGAGTGCGCGCGCGCTATTTGCTGTGCAACGGTAACAATCTGGCTGCGCATGTTGATGCACTCTCGTTGCTGTTTCTTTGTTGTGTCGCCTTCAGCACCCCCCTTACCCCGACCGCGACCGTTTCGGCTTCACCAGTGCAACCGATCGAACTAGGTCAAGGACTCCCCGTTCCGCGGGGCACGCTGCACGAATTCGCACCTCCGCACTCCGTTCCCGGTATATCAAACCCACCGTTTGTCTCAAGCGATACGTTACAATTTCTCACTTCCTCGTTTTGTGCTGTGCTGCTGGAGGAAGAGCAAACACACCCCAGGAGGGTTGGGAGCAAAGACGGGATACATCACACATACAGCTTATCTCACGTTCCCCGCTTTTGCACAGTCGTCGCCGTGATCGTTGCATGGGGAGCGAGACGAGGAATGAAAATGCACTTGTGCTCACTTTTGCATGCTGGACGATAAGAGGCCGCTTATCAGCAGGGTTGGTTTGCGGGCGAAGAAAATGAAAGCCCTTACGCTCAGACAGCAGGTATATTGCAGCACGAGCCGTCCGAGACGGCTAGACGCGTGATGGTACGACACCTGTGGAATTGGTTGCAAAAAAAAAAGCTACGTCTACCGTGCTAACAGGAAGCGTCTATATTTTGGTTCCCACTTTTTCCTGTGTGCGCGAGTTATCATCGTTGGCCGGTTGAGTCAGCAGCCCATGTGAGGATTGTGCTTTTTGTCTGCGTCCCCAATTCCGGGTTCGGGTACAAGGTCTATCAATGGAAGTGTTTGCGCCGAATTGTGTCAGTCTGCCGAGTGCGTTACACGCGTTAATACTTGCACATCATCGAAACAGCATTTAATATCAAACAGTGTAAATCGTTGCAAAGATGCAGCTACAACGTTAGCAATTTTTGTAAACATCGATTGAAATGTGAAATTTCGCTGTTGCAAAGTGATGTGTGCGGCTTGTTTAACATTCCTCCCAAATTCATGTCTGCACGCTACAATGTACAGGATGTTAACTTAATTACAGGCTCTAACGCGTGTATCGAAACGGATTAGTAAAAGAAAATAAATGACCGAGAAGAGACGGTCGAATGCACCACCAATGGCAACAATGTAATGTGTAAACATAGGGTGTGAAAAAAAACGCGAACTGCATAAGCTGTGTGTGCAGTAAAAAGAAGCTCGCTAAAATCGCATGTGGAGAAGTAAAAAAAAAAATCGATTATAAATCAAATCAACGTGTGTACTGACGATAGAGTTGTGTGTTTTGCTGCAGTGAGGTTTAAACGTGTTTCGATCGATTTGTTCAAAGCGATCAAGTGAGAGGGAAAGAAAGGGGGGAAAAAAGCGCTTTTGCAAAAATAACTGGGAAGCCATCACTGGTTTTACTATCATCTTCATCAGCAACACCAGTCAGCTTGGTTATGCTCAACCGCATAATCAAATGCATGTTGTGAAACGAAGCATTTGAGCTTTGTGTGCTTTATCGTTGTTATTGTGAAGATAAACAAAGATTGGTTTAACGATCAAGAGACGCAACGGAGAAGAACGTAGCCGGATCGGACCGGTGCATTAAATGCAATTTAATGCGATTGGACGGAACTGTGTGGTGGTGGTGCGCAGTGTAATTGCTCACCCGGGGTAGGCGTCACCATATGTGCTGATGAGCGCACACACGCTCGGTTGAAATCGAAAGTGTGAATCCCCATTTATCAATCAATTTCTCTGCTTTTTGTACCATCTCGGACCTATTCAACACATTTAGAGAGTGAAATTAGTGGCCAAAACAGTGATCCATCATCGTCAGCGGAACGGTTAATATACGTACAGTGCTGTGCAGTGCTTGAAGTGCATCGTCCAACACCGTGACAGTTTGGCCAGATAGAGCCGTGTCGATGTTTCGCCCCGCATAGTTGATGCACCGTGCCCCCGTTGTCATCATGCTGAAGAAGGAGAAACCGATGCTGTCGGTGGCGGCAATCATTCAAGCGCAGGGCCGGTGGGATCGATCCCTGGCCGGGCTGGCAGGTACTTATCAGGGTAATGGCGTGCGACGAATTGAAGAATGAATCGATAGGTTGTAAAAGGTTTTGGGCCACTTCTACCATTTGCTACGTTTGGATTTGAAGATGACTCAGATAGTTTTGTTAGTATTTAAAGCATTAATTGTCTGCAACAATTTTTAGTTTTCAAAATTCCTGATAACATTCCAATGATGCAAAAACCGGCTGTTGTCTCTCCTATAGAAGTTTATCTTATCCAGGTTTATTAGTTCGTAAAGGAATGTAGCACGGAGTTCTATATCTGCAATGCATGAACTATTCATCATGGCCGATCTGCGAGTGAGTCTCAGTTTAATAAAGGATCTTCACAGGATCTTCCAACGCAAATGCTTTGTCTATATCTATCAGAACTATGATGTCACGACCCTTATGTAACACGAATACGAAACACTCCGTAACTAATTAAATTACTGTAGGATATTGCTTTAATTCCATTTCTACCGTCAAAGCAAATTGAATCGAGTTTATGATTCAATTGCCTCTCTTTCACAAACACAGAACTCAGCAAGAACGTCAATTCTTGACATCATCCTGCACATTTAACAAAAAAAAATATACAAAACGAATAATGTCTAAAAATAGACTCCAAACAGTCACGACTCTGCACTATTTTCTTGTGTGCAACTTCCCTTCCACAACACCTCGAGCCCTTTGTATTATTTATTTCTTGTTAAATATTTATTCTCTCTGAAAGCCAACTTCTTCTTCTGCATCGCTACTGAAAGATGCCATTAATATACCGCACTGCGTGTGTGTGTGTGTGCGCGCATACATAGTTCGAACGAACTAATGGTGTGTACTGTTACGCTGACGTAAGGATGCGAAACTCGATGCACACAAACACGACACATGGTACGGTACGGCACCGCGAACTTTACCGAGGTCATTCGGTATCCTTGGGAATATCCCTCCCTACCAGCCTGTTCGCTGCGCTACCTACTTCCCCCTTGCCACTTCAAGACACATTCGGACACGACGTCCGCCCGAAAAAGGGTGTGGGGTTTTTAGAAATAGCTCCAAGGCATATCGTGCTGCTGCAGCAACTGTTGCGCCATCGTCTGCTGCTGCTGCTGTGGCATAAGGTGGCGGTTGCTCAATGTGCTTCCCTACTCCATGACCATTCCCAACAAGGATACGTGGTGGTGCTTTGCTATGAAAGGATACCCACCACACACAGGGAGGGGCAAAAGTGGTAGAATGTGATGACCGCAGCGGGCCTTTGCTTCACTTGTTCACCGCCCGACCACCCCGAAGCGCAAGGATCAATGGGAAAAGCATTGAGTAAGGTCATGAAGGTTGTTCATAATCGATAAATGACGGCACGCTTATGTAGTTGACGGGGTGGCGCTCTCTCTCTCTCTCTCTCTCTCTCTCTCTCTCTCTCTCTCTCTCTCTCTTTATCTCTCTATGTACTCTAAGATCGGTGCTTGGGAATGGGAGAGGGTGTTTGCTTTCTCGCTTGAAACCCCTCGATACATAATCCTTCCAATGGGCACGGCGTGCAGAAGCGCTGAGACTGGGTGCGTGTGTTTGGGTGTGTGTGTGTGCGAAGTGTGTCAAAAGTTTTCCCTTAAGTAGCACCGGAACATTATTGTGCATGTTCGGTCGCGGCGGGATTACATAAAAAAGCTTCCCTCTCGCTTTCATCGCTGTGTTTGATTTTTCTTCACGATGTTGTTCAATGGCTAACGGCACACAGGGCCTCACTCTCTTTTACTCTACTGCCGTTTTCCCTGTGCATTTCTTTCTTTCATAAAATCAAAGCTCATTTTCATTTCATTTCTCGATTGCGCATGACCGTGCCTGGTGCTGTGCTGCTGGCTGGAGTGGGTTTGCGGCTTATACCTACTACCAGCGAAGCAGCAAAGAGGTGGAAGGAAGAGGCGCTGTTAAACGAGTAAGAAGCAGCAAACAAATTTACTGTTAAACATGCACTCAAAGGTGAAGGACATATGCTGCTGCTGTTGCGGTGACGCACAGCACCATTTATTGCATACGGTTGCACCGCGGGTGTGGTAGAGAAGAAACGAGGACGCTCCTGGGGGTGCTGCTCATTCATTTCCATTTGCTTTCAATTATTCAAACACCCAGCTTTCATTACCACAGCTGATTGTTGTGTGTGTGTTGCAGTAAGGCACGAACCCCCCCACCGAACGCATTACCCTGTTGATAAAAAACCTAACCCACCTGATAAAAAGAGCATTTAACGCTGGGTGGCAGCTTGCTACGGGAAGCAGTTGTGGGAGGAGGTGATCAGGGGCGTAGAGAAAGTAAAAATAAAACGAATGCAATTGAAAGGAAAATACCATGACCGAACTCAAACCACTTTGCGTTATCAGAAGCAAACGAAGCGCATCCAATACTGTAGTGTAAGCTATTGTGTGTTTTTTTTTTTTGTTTAGGCATTTTCCGATACAATTAGACATATTGTTGAATTGTTAGGCTGGGCTATGGCAAGCCTAGACCCAACAAAGATTGTTGTGCCAAACAAAAAGGAGGATATTAGGAATGGTCTACGTGATCGACGATATCGATGTAATGATCATGACTCAATTGTAATGCAAATCAGACACTGTTGCTTTACCGGATGGTAAACACAACGAATCTTACAAAGTCGGACGAGGTTTGATACTCACCTGGAGTATCGTAATTAGTGTTGGGTTTCATGAATCTTTCGTTGAGATTCATTCATATGAATCTTCAGTGATGAGTGAATCGAATCTCAAGTCGAATCTTCAAAGATTCTCAAATCTTCAAAAATTCATGATTTTTTAAAGATTCACGAATCTCTAAATATTAATGAATCTCCGAGGATTCATGAATCTCGAAAGATTCTTGAATCTAAAAGATTCATAAATCAATTAAAATTCATATATATCCAAGGATTTGTGCATCTTTATGAATTCTTGATCCTTGAGATTTATTAATCTTTCGAGGTATAAGAATCTTTTGACATTCATGAACCTTTGGAGATTCATGATCCTTTGGAGATTCCCGAATCGTTTAAGATTAATGAACCTTTTGAGAATATTTCCATGAATCTTTCCAATCGAGATTCAGATTCATTGAATCATTCCGAAGATTCATTCAGATTCATGAATCTGAATCAGATTGTCCCAACACTAATCGTAATGGTAAACAAAGACAAACACTAGAGTACTGAGAAAAGTTAACTATTTTCATACCGCGACATTTTTCCCATTTATTAAGCTGTGAAATTTGTCTACAAGTGTAACAATTAGACAGCTGAAGCAAAAAAGCTCGTTTGCTACGTTACTATCATTTTTGTCGCCATCTGAAATGCACCTGACAAGAATGCAAAATATTCTAAGAAACAGTGGGTACAATACAAGCGAGCAAGCACAGCATAACAATGCATCTGCTTTGATGCAAAGTTGGAGATAGCGAACAGCTTAATCACAAAACATTACCAAAAGCAGCACCAACCAAAGCATGGATGGATTGTGAACTGCACTTAGCAACTATTGCCTCAAATAGCCTAAAGAGAGACACGATGCACACACACAAGACACCGACACCGACCCCAGTACGTACCAAGACTGGCCCAGCAGCTGCGGTATAAGAATAAAAATGTACAGTGTAGTCTAATGTTTTTTACTGTTGTCGTTTTGCTTTGTGTTTTTGCTCTTTGCTGCACTGCGCTGCACCGCAAACCACCGCTTGTTCTGTAACATTAAAAGAAGCAAAGAGCTTGTGGTGGGCAGAGGCGCGGCTTGTTTCAGTCCGGTGTTGATAAAAATAATGAGCGTGTAATAAGACAAAAACAAAACCAAAAATGCTCGATAATAAATACTGCTGTGTTGTGTTTTATTACTCTTCGGCACGGCGTTCCAGCTGCAAACAGACAAATGTTGTGGCAACATTATTATTTTTAATTCCCTTTTGTTTCTAAATTTTCTAACGCTTTGTTGTTGTTTTTATCCTACCTTTTTTCAACGCTCTCCATTGCATTACATCCTTTGCCGCTTATGGGCCATGCAAGGAGGGAGCCGCTTTCTTATTTACCTTGTTGCAATTGCATGTTGTTTTGTACGGGCCGGGAAGCGCACCATCAAGCCTTCGGCTTCAGGTGCAATGTGCAATGAGAGCATACGCTCCACAGAGAGCGGATGTCTGAGAATGCTTCCTCAATGGTTTGTGTGTGCGTGTGTGTGTACCAAGAAGTGCAGGAAGGGATAATTTAGAAATAAAGTGCATCCTGCATGTACGAATCGGCGACGCATCTGCAACGTTGGGCAGCGATTGCAAAAACTGATTGCTTCTAATGCACCTTACGTGTGCTTTGTCCGAGGATAACCGGTAGAACGGTGGATGGCAAGTGCAGCTGAAAGCAAGGATGAATTGTTTCATTACTTGCCTGTGTCTGATTCTGGTGGTGGTGCAGCTGGTTTGGCTGCAGCTATAAATGCATTAATGCAGTGTATATCGATTATAATTTACGACGCATGATATGCGTTGCAATTGACGGCACATCAGCTGCTGCTCTTTGGTTTGAATTAACACATTGCCTAATAGGAATCAGAGTGTTTGTTATGCGTATGGTTCGTCTGTTTGCTTGCTGCATCTAGAGAGTATCGACGTGTTGATATGTTTTTCATATTCATATCCATTACACATATGCATAGCCTATGATTATTCATGATGGCTCAATGTAGCTGATTCTTCACTAATGAATGGGTGTTTTAAATGTTTACGCTACTATTTACTATACTTTGAGTTGAATTTGCTTTGCACTTGTCACACAACTAACTTAACAATGAAAAATAGTGATTAACGAGCGGTTACACACGATGTAGTAAATAACAATAACAAAGTTGTTCAGTAATTGACTAGCGCCCTCACAAGGTCAAAGGAAAAATGCTGAAAAGAGTCGATAATGACGCCTAATTAAGCGGTACTTTTCACTGGAACTAATTTGCCTTCAATATAGTGTTGTGTATATGTTAATGGCCGTTTTCGCTAAGACAAATATTGATGCATTTATTACCCATATTATGACACAACACTGTATTATGTGGTCATTTTCCCTCCCTTTTCCCCAAGTTCATCCATGTTGGTTGCCTGTGCAACTAACCACAAATTGACACTTAGTAAAAAAGCGACTCAAAAAATACTGACCACAGTGGACAGCGGGAGTGTAATGGAGTCAAAGGAAACCGCTAGTGTTGGTAGTGGTGGTGGTGCTGCTGCGGCCGCTGTTGGTATGGCTGTATGTCTAATGCATATTCATGGCACTGCGCTGCGCTAACTGTCCCGTTTAGTGCTGGTATGATGCACCCGACCGTGAGGGCGGGAGCTCCACCTTCCCGAAGTAAGTGGGTGGTGATTTGGTCGCAACCGCATGCAAAAACAAAAAAAAAACAGCAAGTAAAAGACCTTGTCTGCAACACGGCAATCCCAAACGCTGAGACTACTGGCCCTGCGGCGATGCCGTTTTGCATATATCTGCATCGGTCTGGCCCGATCCCGTGTTTGTCATTCCGTTCTATCCTATTTTTGCTCTCTTCCATCCCCGCCGTCCATTGCACAAATGCGAAGCGCATCGCGGAATTCTCCATTCACCTTGAGAGTGAAGAACGCTTAGCGCGACAACGACGACGACGACGACGACGACGATGTTGTTGCATCTGGTGCATTATCGGTGCACTTTTACTTCGCAGCAACGCAACACAAATGCCCCAGCAACGGTAACCATCATCATCACCACCACACAGGCTCAATACCACGAAGGGTGATGCCGCGTTCGCTCACTGGCCATCATCGCGAGGTCGAAAGGGGGAGTTTTTTTGTATGCAAAGCACGTTTGTACGGAGTAGATGGATTGCATGTTTTAATCTGTTTATTGAAATTTTATCCTTCGTGGAGCCATTTCGGGACGTTCGGGGAGTTCAGAGAAGTGTGTTGTGTTTACTCGTTTGTTGGGTTGTGTTTTGTTTCGATGAATGGTACATTTTTTTAAATTAGGTAGCATTATAGCAAAAACGCGCAAATTTAGTTAACAATTAATTGTAGTATCACAAGTTTATGCAAATATTTAAACTCTTATCATTCCAAGGTATCACACATATTTGAAGCAATGTTGCTGGAATGCATTGTATCAAGTGTGGATAGAGGTTGCATGATCCTCTAGCAAACTTTTCTGCACAGACAATCGACACCGTCAGTTGTCTGTTCAAATCACTTTCTATTGTTTTTTTAAACTAGGTCGATAGAACTTATTCTTTGTCATCAAACTTTTCATGTTTAGCCTATGACAGCCTGTGACGTCCATCGAAGATAGCTGCAACGTTCGCTTGTGCTTAGATCATGTCCCTTTGACCAAAGTTTTGTGTTCTAATTAGAGAACTAGCTAAAACAAGAAGACCCTTTATAAAATATGATATGATTCTGCAAGAATATACTTCACCTTTACCGTCGCCTTCTCTCCCCAACGCCAGCACGAAAGAGCAAACCAATTAAGAGCGAACTCGACCCACCACCAGTGTCGCATCATTCGTGACCGCGCGCTATGCATCGATATGCAATAATTCCGTCCAGCATAAATCATCCAACAATCCCCCTTTTTCCCTTCTTCTGCAAGGCATGATGTCATCAAATGTGTGTTTGTGTGCGCCTATATTTATTCGTTTGTGTTTTGTCGTTTGCCTTCGCAGGTTTTGATGCAGCGCTGGTCGGTCACATGGGCCCGCTGTCACCGCCCGATCTGAAGCCCGACCTGAAGCCGGACATTTCGCTGCTGAACGGAAGCGGCGGTGGACCGTTCTCGCCCGGCAACAACTGTGGCCCGGGCAGCCCGGGCAGTGGCGGCTTCAACTCGGTCGTCCTGCAGCAACAGAATGCGCTCGTTGTGGGTGGGGCACTCGGAAATGGGACGGGACAGCAGAATCTGCTCGTTGGAGGTGGTTCCCAGCAACAGCAGCAGCAGCAGCAGCAGGGAAGCAATGGAGGTGGAGGTGGCAGTGGACCGAACACTCCCTCCAACATCACGCAGCAGTACCCGCCCAACCATCCGCTCAGCGGCTCGAAGCATCTCTGCTCGATCTGTGGCGATCGGGCCAGCGGCAAACATTACGGTGTCTATAGGTAAGAGCATTAGTAGTCTAAGCTTAGTTTTGTTATGTTATGGGAATTTAAGCTTTTTCGATACAGTTTTGAAACATTTCGTTTTAATGTATTAAACTCAAACCAAATCAGTTCACATTATGCGGGGTTTTCAAAATTATTCAAAAACCGCAACGAGTGAAGCATTCGTGAACGGATAGCAAAGTGCCAACCAGAGCGCAACAAAAAAAAAACACGTTTGCGCGCCCATCGGACTCCCGAAGATGCGCAAAGAAGCGAAGCAACGAACGCGATCATTTGATGCGAGCGGGAGAAGCAGACGATAGAAGACCCCGGCTTAACGCAAAAATTATTCATCTGACCTCGACATTTGCTTCCTTTCGCGGCATCCAATAGCGATGGAGCTACAACGGACGCGAACGGACGGGCGGACGCGATGCGGTACGGCGGTGAACTGCACTCTCGTGTAGCGCGCGCTTGCTGCCACCTTGTCGTGTCGGTGTATTTCGTTTGCACTGCCCTGTGTTAGATGCAGTTTTTCCATTAGATAATTAATATGCCACCCGCGGGATCCGCCGCGTAGCCGATGACGACGACGACCACGGCGTCGATGACGACGACGACGACGACCACGACGCCACTGACTCCGTGTGACATTTAGCGTCAAACGAGCAGCAACAGCAGCCAGCCAGGAGCACCAGCAGGCCAACAGCGGTGACAACCAGCACACACACACACACACTTCCTTCGGGCGCACTTACCACCCCTGCTTGTTAATGCTATCCCATTAATATTTCCTATTTTGCATGTTGCGCATGCAAGCTGCGTTTGCCGGTTGGAATTTATCTCTCCCTTTGCTGCAGTCGTAGCTTTGCAAGATGCTTTTAACTATCTTGTACAGTCGCCTTCCGGCGATTGCCTTTTGTAACTAGATCCAAGATTGATGTCACTTTGCGAACGGTTCTAACATTTAACTAGCTTTAGCTCAGTTTGAAGTGCCCGCAGAAGTGTCCACGTTCATGCTCCCTCTATGCAGCTTGTGTAACCTTTCGCTTCGCAAACTGCAATGCGAACACTACATCAATGAAAGCGAGAGAGCAATTAATAATAGGGTAACACTGCTGCTGGGCTACGTCAGCAAAACTATGGCAGGTCTACGATCGGTGCAGCTGTACTGCTGCTTTGAAGTGCATTTGGGTATTTTTAGCCAGCGTTCGGTGAAATATCCCACTGCCAATGGGGCATGAGCGCTGTGTCCTCGTTTCATAAAGCATATCCAAACCAAGCGAAATCATCGTGATCTTGAGCCTGGGTAGACTTTTATAAAAACTTTTATTTGATGCTATCATTATTCCCTGCACGTAATACATTAGCGTTTGAAGATTCACTCAAGCAAGCAATTTCTGTATTGCTCACACGAAGATAACAGTGGCCTCAGCGGGATATCACTTAGCGTGCAGTGGCGGAATGCTTTGCATTCCTGGCACGCTTTCACTACCGCTCCGAACACATTCTAATAACGCATCCGACGTGCGTGCGTGCGCGCCCTGCTCTTCTTCTCTTCCAGCTGCGAGGGATGCAAAGGATTCTTCAAGCGAACGGTACGCAAGGACCTGTCGTACGCGTGCCGGGAGGATAAAAACTGTACGATAGACAAACGCCAAAGAAACCGCTGCCAGTACTGCCGGTACCAGAAATGTTTGGCCTGCGGCATGAAGCGCGAAGCGGTCCAGGAGGAACGGCAGCGTAGCTCCAAATTTTCCATGAAGGTACGCGACAGCGGCGTTTGCCACATTGGGGGGTTGGTTTTACATTGCCATTAATGTGTTCTTTTTGCTTCTTTCTCTGTCTCTCTCTCTATCTCTCTCGTGCACACACAGTCCGAAGAAATCAACTCGACCAGCTCGGTGCGGGACGTTGTGGTTGATCGGTTCCTCGAGGCTGAGCAGATCGGGGAACAGAAGAGTGGCGACAATGCCATACCATACCTGCGCGTTGGCCAGAATTCTATGATTCCATCAGAGTACAAGGTACGTTTGCTTCCCTCCAGCCGGATGTAAATGAGCACACAAACCGCCTCTCCTTAACACGCTCTGCCGGTACTTGTTTGCAGGGCGCCGTATCGCATTTATGTCAGATGGTGAACAAGCAGATCTACCAGCTAATCGAGTTTGCCCGACGGCTGCCAAACTTTTCGAATCTGCCACGCGAGGACCAGGTGACGTTGCTGCGCAGCGGCTGGAACGAGATGCTGATTGCATCCGTCGCCTGGCGAAGTATGGAGGTGAGTGGTGGAGTGCTTTGAGGAAAAGAGGTGCACGCTTGTTTGCGATGCGCTCGGGTGTTTATCCTAGCTAACGTAATGTGGTTTCAATTTCTCCCGCCTTTCCCTCTTCTGCGCAGTATATTGAAACGGAACGGCCACCGGACGGCAGAAACGATGGCCGCGTCACTATCCGGCAGCCGCAGCTGATGTGCTTGGGACCGAACTTTACGCTGCACCGGAACAGTGCCCAGCAGGCCGGCGTCGACTCACTGTTCGATCGCATCCTGTGCGAACTGGCGATCAAAATGAAAAGACTGGACGTGAACCGGGCCGAGCTGGGCATACTGAAGGCTATCATACTGTTCAACTCCGGTGCGTAAGCGATGCTGCGGTGGCCCCGTTGCCCGTCTGTTGACATTTCTATGAACCTTTGCTGACGTGTCGTATTTGCTTTTTCTTGTTTTTAGATATACGGGGCCTAAAGTGTCGGAAGGAGATCGACCAGATGCGGGAGAAAATTTACGCCTGCCTGGACGAGTACTGCAAAACGCAACACCCGTCGGAGGATGGCCGGTTCGCGCAGCTGCTGCTACGGTTGCCCGCCCTCCGCTCGATCAGCCTCAAGTGCATCGATCATCTGAACTTCCTGCGATTGCTCGGCGACAAGCAGCTCGATAACTTCATCATCGAGATGCTGGACACGCCGTTGTAGGCGGAACTGCGTACGTCTCCCGATCGGCACAGCTCGCCGCCGGACGCGTTCGCCCGGGCCGCGCGAGATGGTGATGGGGAGCCAGGGACCGTGCTCCTGCTGTCGACCCTGGTGCAGATGCTGCTGAGAGAGACGGGACTGTTTCTTCTGCTGCTGACGCTGGCATTTCTCAAAGTGTTACTTTCGAGGGCGTAAAAACAAAACAAAACTCGTCCGCGCGTGGTGGCTGGCACTAAGCGAGCGAACGAGCGGCAGAACAGACAGGCGTTATGAATTATTTTCATAACTGTTTGTATGCTTAGCAGGCAACAACACACATTTTACACATTCGTTTTTTTTATGTTAGCAAATTAATTGCCACGCACCTTTCCCTTCGTTGGGAAATACCAGATTCCGGGCGTAGCTGTAATGATGCTGTTGGTTTTGTTTGAAAATCAAACCGCTGGGGCTGGGCACCAGAAGTGAAACGATGATAATGAAACAGTAAAGAACTTTCGATGCAAAAATCAAAAAAACACACAGAAACATAAGAAAGTACAGTAATACGTTTAAAACATGCTATCGTCATCCCTCCCATAGTAAAGAGAATGCACTTGGTGAGCAATACACAAGCGCACTTGCCCCAGGCACATGTAAAGTGTGCAACAAGACGTGAAACTGGAAGAAACATGCTAAACGAACAACACACATTACAAAACGATATGGTGCAAATAGATTTTATCAACACTCAACACTTAATCCCTTTTACCAAGTAAGTCTACATAGCTGTAAAGTGATAGGGAATGGGGAACATTTACGAGACGGATAGAGTGAGAGTGAGAGAACCATCACAGGCAGACATTTGTGTGGTTTAAGCAAAGGGAAATTAATATAAATCCTCAATTTCCGCTGCTCTGGCCATACTTTTAGGCCAGGAGTAATGGAAAGTAAGCGAAATGGAGTAGTGTGACAGCATAGAAGATTAGATTTTTGTTTGCCTAGGGTAAGGGATGCAAATTATTATAACCATCCGATAAATGCATTGCATGATTTAAAAAGAAACCCCGTACTGATAAAAAGAAACCGATTCTCTGGTTTAGATCGTTGTTTAGCTACACTGATGTATGTTTAAATGCTGCTTGCAAAATCATCTCTCTACTATGCCGCATTTCATTACACTCTCGTTATGCAGTGCTCACTCTCTAGTGGCTAATCACACTAGATCTCATGACACGATGCCAGGGGAAAGATGTTGAAAATATACTTAAGCATGCATAAGATGAGTATGCATTTCTCCTACAGAGGTTTTGCTTTTCTCTTTCTTTTATTGTTTTCTTTAGTTTGCTAGCACTGTAAAGGCAGGCCGGCGGGGATGTTATGGGTAAAGCGGCCGAACACACTTGCCCTTGAGTGATGTGTCCCGTCGTAACTCATGATGCATCTGTTTGTTGTGTATTTATATAAGTATTGCCTGTGCAAATCCGTTTTAATCACAGCGACAAGTAAGAAAGTGAACTGCCTGTGCTCGCTATCGCCACGAGAGGCAGACCACAGCGATGAGCAAGCAATTGCACACATTACACAATTCTAGAAACGCTCACAAGCACAGCACAGCACATAAATGATGGGAAGAAATGACACAAGCTGCTGAAAGTGAAAGAGTTCTATTTATTAATGTTTAAATGCGCTGATATGAACGGCCACTGTTGTAATAATCCTTCCTTTGGCAGTAAGGTAACGTTTGCTTCCTTCTGTCCCATGGTCCCTTTCACTTTGCGCGCACAGTTTCATATCCCCATGAAAGGCCCCATGCATACATATATACCTGCAAAACGCGGAGCTTGAGTGATTGTCCTGTAGTGATGTAAGAGGTAGTGTTTCTTTCCTCTCTGTAGAATTTAATTAGCAAACACCCATGTGCAAATGCAACACGTTCTGTAAATCGAACACTAAGGAAAAGGGATCAGGCACAGCATAATAACGGCCAGGAATGGGATAAAGGTAGAATGTTGGTAGCAGTTTACTACAGGTTTGTTTGTTGCTGAACGATGTAGAAAGATGATAGGAATGGTTATAGTAACTAAAAGATGGTAACGATGCAGGGAAAATGATACAATGTTTGTTTGTTAGGTTGTTGTTTTGCAAGATGAAAAAAGAAAGAAAAGAAAATATATACGCAACAACCAATAATGGTGTGGGATTAAGTGCAAGAGAAAAAAAACATGGTAAAGTTCGCATCAGCCGAAATTACCACCATTTAGAATGTGTGTGTGTTCCTCAGGAAAGAGCAGCAACATTGCTAATCGAATGTAAAAGATAGCAGAAAAGTGAAACGACAGTGAAAAGAACAGGGTAAAAATATATTGTGTAGCAGAGTAGGGAAACGGAAATGGCAAACGCGCGAACAGTGCAGAAGTGTACGACGGATAGATGAAACTAATTTATATATTTGTAAGCATTTCTCAAATGTAATAAAAGAAGACACACAAAACACGACCGAATCAAAAATGTAAGAAAAATTGTAGAGCAAAAAAAAACGATGAACAAACCATTAAGCACGAGCACCACCCCCATACCTTGCACTGAACCATGGGTTCCGCAAGAGCAAGAGATCGGAACAGTCACGTTTGAAGGGAGGAAGCATCATCGGGGAGGATTGGTATTAGTGAATAAGGTATGATCGTAGGCACACTGTGCCACGCATTTGGTACCTAATACTATGCACATGTTTAAACGAAAAAAGGAAATAAAAGCTCACATTGGTACTCGAAAAGCGGACGGCGTGTCACAAAAGGAAGTGAATAAATAAAATAAATTTATTTGAAGTAAAAAAACAAACGGTAGGAACGTATCGTCCATGATGAAGATGACACCGAAACACGAAACACAACTGTTGCTGCTGCAGGGAGAGGGGGTAAAACGGTAATATCACCAACGGTAGTGCCATTTATTTTGATGAATAGAGCGCCAGCAGGAGCTGACAATAATAACATCGATAAATTTCCTTTCCATTTGGTCAGGGGACAGGGGGAAACAATGCCGCAGGGGGGAGCCATACAATCGGGCACGAGTTGGGCTAATGAAACATGCAAACAAGAATTGTGGTACTTCCCATGACTGCAAATCATTTTTCCTCATTAAATCCCTTGCGGGAGGGAGCTTTCACCGGGCGTGATTCATTGGTAAAATGTAATGAAGCATTCGGGACAACTTTCCGTTTATTGTCAACAAGTAGCAGGCGAGTGGTGACGTTTTCCACGGGAGCTTTCACGCTTGCTCCGATGTTGTACAGCACTGTCTGAAGGTGACGTTTCACATGAAGCGTGCACGCGATTTTAAAAAAACGACAGCATAATTGGAATGAAAACTATAAACGTGAGTTTAATTTTTTTCCTATTTTTTATCACTTATAATCGAATGAAATAAATGTTTTTTTATTTTTATTTTGTCCTACATCCTTGACAGCTGTGGAAAAGAGGGCCTGGAAAATGCACAGCTCTGTGCGCCACTCACACTTGGGCGCTCGCTGAGTGTCCAATGTTTTGAAACTCAAGCGCTGCCTGGCAACTCACGTGCGCCCACCGCCGAAGAAAATACACACAGTCGCAGTCGGAGGGTCGTGAAAAACTTCGACGTTGAATTTGCTTCAATGGCGGAGATTGAAGGAAAATGAGCGTTGTTTTTAATCCGACGGATGAAAACATAAATCACCGGACGATGGGTGGTAGTGGTAATAAGTGAGCGTGAAGTTGTGGTGCATTTCCGGTTCTGTACGGCCCCGACTGCAGCAGGCAAACGTCTATAAAAGAGTGTGCGTGTCCCATGTGTGGGGGAGTGAAAAAGTTCGATTGTGTGAGGAAAAATATGGAGTGTAAGAGAGCCCAACCACCTACTCGTCGGGTGCCGCCATAAAGCCTGATTTCGAGATTCGCACGCACAGATGAGGTGAAAATGGCTAACAACAACAACAGGAGCAGCAGCAGCAGCAGCAGCAGAAAGCAGCATCCAGCATCAAAGCACTCACCGTGCAACCACCACTGTACGTAGTACACACACATACGCACACACAAAGCCCCAATCGGAGGGATCCTGCACTAACCAACATTAACATCATTAACGCACGGCGCGCTGTGTGTGTGTGTGTGCGCGCTGTTGCCACCCCGTGTCCTGTCGTGGATCGTTCTGTGGCTGCGCGTGCCTCCTCTGTCTCTCTGTCGTTTCGTTTCGCAGCCAGAGGGAAGGCAGATTTTACCTTTTACCTTTTGCCGAAAACAGCCAGCGGTAGCCATAAATCGGTCAGTGATGGAGGAGAGCGTAAGTTAATTGCCATTTTATTGCATCGAACCGAACCAAACGCCCGCAGTTCGTCCGCGCGTGCTAGTGAAGGGGTTTCTGTGCGCGTCGCGAAGAAGAGGGACCAAGTGCATTCGTGCTGATGATGTGTTTATTCGATAGTGGCGGCGAGATTCGTGAGTCAGCAGCGCAGTCTGTGGAACAGGCTCCATCCCGAGTGCTCGATAATGGTCTCGCTGCTGCACATAAAATGACCATTTTTTCCACAACATTATTCGTGATAGCGTGTGTGTGTGTGTGTGTTGTGTGAGTGTGTGAGTCACTGCGTGTTGCTTCGAGCGATGTAAAACAGTTGTTATTGTGGGCTGAAATTACGCGCATGGAGGAAGCTGCTAAAATTCGAAACAAACTGCAAACCACGCCACACAAAGGATACTGGCGAGGGGAAGTGTCGATGGAGCGCCGCATAGTGGACGGCCGTTTTCGATTGCCGCTCCGGATTATGTAAACGAGCCTGCAGCCTACAGTGCCGAAAAGAAGAGAAGAGTGTCGTTCAACTCGCCTCGCCGCGTTCGATCCGTGATGTAAGTATGCAAGCGGGAGAGGGGTAACCTGGTGGAGCATGTATCGTGCTCAGCTCTACACAGCTCTCATACTCAGCCAGCAAACTGTGCTGGGCTTCTTTGTGACAGTTGGCAACGGTTGCGCTCCAGTCCGGGTACTACCTCACCGTGGCAGCCATTGTGGGGTTTCTTTGTTTGGTTGTGCCATTTGTTCTGCTGGCGGCGGAATGGATTCCTTTTTTTGCTGTTTTCCACTGTGAGACATTAGCCAGGAGCGAAGGAAACGCATACACACTCACACGAACGTATGAAGAGAAGAACGTGGGTTAAAATTTCCACCCCAGCCATAGCGATGGGGTGAGTTAAAAGGCAGAACGCTCTCGCCGAGGGTGGATGGAGGATGAAAATCGATATTTACCCCTGCACAATCTTCTCCACACTGCGAGCTCCACTCAACCGGGGCACCTTGCCACAAGCTTGATTGCTGGTTGGTGTCTTTTGTTTCCACTGGCTCCCAATAACGCCAGTCCGTAGCCATGGTGATTTGGGCGGGAGGTGAAAAAGGTTATTTTTTTTTTGTTTGTAGGTCAACCGTACCACGACGGCAAGACAAAAGGTTTGACCATGTTCGGGGAAATTTTGTGGAACGAGTGGTGGCGAGCACATGATGGAATGAGTTCGCGTCGTCGGACAGCTGTTTCGCTGCCCGTTTGGCGCCATTTACCGATCGCAGGTGGTCGAGTTTTGGCTGGTTGGATTGGTTTGTTTGTTTGTTTCTTGGCCCTGTTTCGAGTGTGTTATTTTTGTGCAAATACTTCAACACACATACGCACACATCGATATGTATCTAAAACCAAAACACACACACACATACACGCGCCAGTAAAAGCAGTCCCATAACGAGCCCACGCTCGGCTGGAGTGGAGTAAACATTATGCATTATTAATTTCGTCAGCTCAACTGGTCGGCGTTTGTGGGATGGCCCCATTGGCAGGATGAATGATGAATTGGTCTTGTTTGCTGGCCCTGGTTTACGACTTGTCGTATCGCAGATACTGTTCAATCGATTGAGCACAATTCTCTTCCGAGCGAGTCCGACGCGATCGTCAATCACAAACGACCAGGCGTCTCCACGGCGAAGGAAAATGTGTTTTATTTTTCCCTGCCTTCTTCTGCTCCGCCTCTGTAAGCGTCTCTGGGTAATCTTGAAACGTGTCCCCTCCTTCCTCCCTGCTCCCCTCATCCCCCTATATTTATTTTTTTATTCGTACAATCTCGACGGATGAAAGCTATACGGCTAACGGTTCAGTATGAAATTAAGATTACCCAGGAGACAATCTCTAATCCGTATACCTCCTCCCACCCCAACCGTGCTGCTTTGAGACGCTGTACGGTGGGAATTGCGTTGGGTACTTGCTGTGTTTAGGGTTTGAAAGTAACACTAAACCGAGATTCACAGCCACTGCCACGGCAGGGTTTAGCCGGGTACTGGGGTATTTTTATTACCTCACCGTTGACCTTTTTACCGTGTTAGAGAAGTGTCCTTTTCCGAAATAGAGAGAAACCGAAAAGGAACATAAAGTAGTGGTGCCGGCTTGCAGGGATGGGAATAATGGGGTGAGGTTTTTTTTTGTACTGATGGTGGTTACGGTTAAACTTTCTCCCAAAGCTTGGGTGGGCGTGGGGCAATATAAATGACACAGTACTTTTTGATACCAAACAAAAATGGACTTAATTTAATTTAATTACATAAAATACTCAGCCAAACATTGAACCACAGGTCAAGCAGCTCGTAATGCCATAAACTAGGAATAATTTATAAACTAGAAGATTGAAGATCGAAGCTAATGTAGTAAAATTTAAATTTTTTGAAACATTTCCATTTTTTTCTCATTTAGTTAAAAGAAATAAAGGATTGTATATACATTTAGTTGCATTACTCAACATTAATTATGTTGAATGGCATCCTCTATTTGGCGTAAACGTCCTACGCGGACATACCGGCCTATAGCAGGCTTTCGAGACTTTATTCAGTACCACGCAGCCGGATAGTCAGTCCTAGCAGCTGGGGGACGGTCCTTTCTAGGCTTGAACCCATGACGTGTTGAATGACACATGGAACTGAAATAATATGGATTGTGTTATGTGTTTGGTACGGGTTTTTCTGACATTTTCTTTTAAATTCAATGATATTTATTAAGATTGTTATCAATGTTTATTTATTTATTTATTTAGGTTTACGTTATCTAGCAAATTACTGCCTACATTACATAACAAATACAATTTTACAATTAAACATCTAAATCGAATTCGAACATATCTCTGACACATTCAAGCTTGTTAAACATATTCCAAGAAGAAGAAAAAAAGGTGGTTATATCAGTTAAAAAAAAAATGTTTCAAATATAATGACCATAATTGTCCCAATTTCGTATCAGCGTAATTTCATGGTTCGGCCTAGCAACAATGCCACTCTGAGTTCCAAAAATTGCAACCTTATCCTAATGATCATGGCAAAACCTCAATATAAAAAAAATAAATGTAATACATCGTTCAGTGCTTGAATTTGTTACTCAATCGGACGAAACTGAACATCGTCCCGATTTTGGGGTACTTTATTTTTCATGCAAAAATGTCAAATTTATTGTTATGACAATTTTTTTCAGCTCTGATTTGTGTGTATATGTCTCGTTTTAAAACCATCCACAAATTTCAAATTTCATGTTCAATCTCGAAAATGTTGCCACCGACCAACATTCCAAACGTTTTGCATAGAAAGGCAGCGAGAAAGCCACAAAATTCAGCCACATTTTCCTCCTCCGCCCTATTCCGAGCCAAGCAACTGGTGAAGGAATTTTAATTTCAGTTTTCAATTCCTTGTCCACCGGGTGCTCCGGTGGCGCTGTGCCTGCTCCTTTCGCGATGGTGGAGCGTATCGTTTTCGTCCTCCAGTTCTCCATACCCAACTCATAAGACCTTCGAGTGGAAAGTTTTCAACTTGAACTTTTCACAAAATACTAAAATACGTGCGCGTTCCCCTTTGCATCCTCCTCCCCGCCTCCGGTAAACTATTAAAGTGCAATTACATTTCGCTTCCTTCCCCAGTACGGGGAATGTCTCGCCGCTGAAGAACGGTTTTCACCCTACCGGAGAGTTTTTTTTCACACACCGGTACGGGCACTTTTTTTTTGTGCTGGGTCTTCTACGGGAGGAAGCAATAAACTCAACATCAATACGGCACTCGAGCAGCGAACAGGCACACAAAATATCGAACCGATTGCGAGTCTCTTCCCGCGCTTCATCCGTTTGCTTCACAGCTTCATTTAGAGCGGCTTTGACACCCACTGAGCGACACCGGGTTTTTTTTTTTTGGGGGCGATGTGTAGGAGGAGCTTTCTTAGCTTCCTTTTCGCTACCCGCTAGCCTTATTAACACTTCAGCGAAAGGTTTTTCGTTCGTTCGTTCTTTTTTCCCGCCACACGACAAACGACACGTGATACAAAGCTGGTGATGGTGCATTGGGAGGAGAGACTAGTCGGTAAATCCGAAACTAATAACGGTTTTACGGGTTTGTGTTTCCTTCCTTTCGTTTTCACTCCTTGTTGCAAAGCAGTTTGGGTAAAAATGATTTAAAAAAAATGAAAACATGAGATTTTTTCATTCAAAAAAAACGAAATAAATATTGGCGAGTGATGAGTGTTTTTAGTGAAGAATAACCAACGCAGTTAATTGAAGTAAAAACAGCTTAAATACATCATCTACAATTAAACATTGTTTATATAAAATGCTACAAAATCCTTCAATATACCACGAAATGTATGAAAAAGATTTGCAGCCAAAAAAACTCCACTCAAAGTTGTTTGGTTTATATTTATCGTAGGGATTTTCTATTGTACGATTGCTTTCTTTACCATCGAGTCTTACCAAACCTCTCCATCCTATCGATTGATGGTGCACGAAAAGAACCTCCAAAAGTACCTACGTAATATAAAAGGGAGCGAGGAATCGACTGGCGCTTCATTCTTCATTCTTGCCAGCCGTTCCGATATGCCCAAAGGTAATATTACGACAGGAGTGCACACATTATCTCCTGGGGATTTAGAAGGCAAACTAAATCCTCAATAAATATCCGTTCTTCACCACCGCCTTGCTTTAATGCTTTGAAAATCTCCACTGAAAAAAGGAAAAAAAAAAGATTAAACAATTCATTCCCCCGCAAGGCTAGGTTCGGTGTCCCCTTTCAGGGCAAGCGTTACTAGGTCTCAGCGTAACTCTCCTCCGGGAACTCAGGTTATTTTGTTGCCTTCTTCGTTCAGTGTAAAAATTATTTGCCTTATGTGTTTGCAAGCTAACCTACACTCGTTCTGGTAGCGTTTGGCCGTGATGTGGTACTTCAAACCATCCCTGCTGCTGGTGGTGGTTTGGTCCGAGAAGAAGTTGGGGTCAAAATTGAAAGAATAATATACTGTCACACCCTCACCTTTCTGAGCTTTCTACTGTGAGCTTAAGCGTGCCCTATAAACAACACCAAATCCCAATAACAGTTGGGGGTTCCCAAAACTGCCCGAAACTTCGCTGGCTGTTGAAAATGTGGCCAGTTTCGGCCGTTTTTGCAGTAGTAGAACCGAAAAGTTATCTTTCTTTTTTTGTTTCATGTGTACTCGGCAATGTAAAACCTTGCTGGAAATGTGCGTAATTCCCGCTAACGTTCGATTGAAAGCCGATGAGCGCGTTGCGAGGGAAAACGCTTCCCGGGTAGTGCTTAATTGATACCAGATAACAATGGCATTCGTTTTTCCCCATGCGTGTTGTGTGGGAAATTTAACGGCAGGGTTAAATACTTCTTTTTATTTTATTTGTAAATTTGCATTTTTAGAGCTTTACTGCACCATCGGAGAAAGCATCCAACCAGTGCTGCAAAATGTCATGAGTATCACGAGATTTTCACCAACGAAAACAATGAACATATCCGTGGTAGCTTGATGCTCATTGCTGATAGTCGATAAAAGTGCGTCATGACATGCTGAACACGACATGTGAATTCTTGAGTCCTACGCGATGCTCTGACTGACAAGCTCAGCTTAATGCCGGCGCAATCATAATCATGATTTTTTCTTGCTGTGAACAGTGCTGCCAAATGCCACTGTTTCAGTCATCAACACTCATGACTAAAATGAAGCTCAAATCAGATCACGTACACAACTGAGATGATCAGTGACGATACTCAAACAGTTGGAGAATCAATCACATCCTTAGTGACATTTTGATTAGCACCCAACTCTTGGTCACTCACTTGGTCACGATATTTTACACTCTAACAACAAAATGAGCATGCTTTCTCCCTCTATCTGTTTTGATTATCTGTCGGGTCAAACAGAGCGAGAAAACATGCTCATTTTGTTTCTTGGAGCCACTCGCACGCATCGCATATCTCCCATGACAATCGCGATGACCACCGACTGAAAATGTCGCGACCAAGTGACTGACTAAGAGTTGGTTACACACAATGTCACCAAGCATGTAATGGTCGCACCAACTGTTTGCGGCTCGCCTGTGATCATCACAGTAGAGCTCGTGACGCTGACATGATTTTGTTTCAGCAGGAATTTGTCATGACTATGTCAGTGACATTTTGCAAAACTGATCACAGCAAAAAAAAAGTCGTGACATAGTGACTGACCAAGCGATTGTCGCAAACATATCATGAGCATGTATTAGTCACACCAACCGTTCTGAGTATCACCTCTGATTATCACAATTAAGTACGTGACGCTGATATGGATTATGTTTCAGTCAGATTTTTTTATGACATTGACAGTGACATTTTGCAGCACTGCATCTAACTGTGCTAAATGCGTTAATAATGCGGCAATTATAATGAGCTGAAAATGTTCCGAGAGAAGTCTGAGAACTACGTTCCCACACTGTAATACTTATTTTGGCATTGGCGAGTGATTATTTTGAAATTGAATGTACAATTTTCCACTAATGATGATCAGAGTAATTCGAAGCTTTTATACACATAATGGTATTGTACCTTTTCTCGATGAAATCATTCCAGAAAAGCGCATCAAAAATTTCGATACAGTTGTATGTCTATAAATTATGTTGCTTTTCTGAGCTTTGTTGCTTAGTTGCCACATGTCTCACAGCTCATTTTGAATTTTCAACTACCTTCAGCACAGCCAGGTTCCCTTTACAAGGAACCACACAAATTGGCAGCCTCCAACTAGTCGGCAGGTTTGTACAATCACAGTTACATATAGTTTATCGGTCCCGCAAACAGTTTGTCTGGCGGGTTTCCATTTGTTTTCTTCTATTCCCATTTTCACGCTGTCACGATGTCCTTCGCTGTCAGTGGTGTTAAAATATTCATCTTCGCAGCCCCTGCCCTTGTTTTGTGTACTGCTGTTTACTATTTTCGCGTTGCGCGTGGTTGTATGTGTGGGCTAGAATTTATTTCACTTGTTGTACACTCGCTAAAGCGAATAGTTTTGCAGCTGTTTTGTTTCGTGAAGGACGCGCAACCGTTGCGGAATGTGGTACGCAAAAAAAACGGAATTGGTAAAAGGCTGTAAATGGGATATCCTGCCAACAACAACAACAACAACAACAACAACAGCAACAACAACAATAACAAAATCCATGCCACCATGTCATCTGAGATGCATTTTTTAACTGCATGACATTGTGCTCGACTTTTTCCCCCTTTTTGACTTGCCGTCGGTGGATGGTAGTTTGTTGTGCAGTTTTACGCCACCGTGCCATCGTTCATGCCGTTGCGTGGGAAAGTTTTTATTGTTTTTAATAATCATCCGCCGTCGGTGCTTGTTTGGGGCGCTTCCTTTTAACCAAGAATGGAGAATGGACCAAAGAAGCGCATCTTTGGTAGGGGCGGGGGATGTAATAAGAGAAGCAAAATGTTCGTAAAGTAAGACATGGCAGTGTGTACTCCCTTCAGCCTGTGACACGGTGACACACGGTTCTTTTCATGCCTTACTACTTCAACTCCCGGCTCAGCAAGATATTCCATTCGCGCTGAATGAATTGCAGGAAGCATTAAGAAAAAAAACTTTGCCAAAGAATGTTCTATCCTTCGTTTTTCTCGCCGTTTTTTACTTCGCTCTAGATACGAACAAAATTTAATCAATCAAAACTCAACCGCCTGGTAAAAGTTGCATCATTGCATTGCGCTGTGTGTTGCATGTTCTATTTTTATTATTTTGTTGCGGTTAGTGAGCTTTCTTACTGTGATCTTCATGTGTTTGTTTTTGTTTTATACCTTATAACACAGCTATCGCATGACTGGGAAAAACTAACTGGGTGGTAGCATATAAAATGTGCACTTCAATCTTCAATCCGAGGCTTTCATTGTACATTGTTTTCTGCTCAAGCTGCTTACCCGTGCTGGTTCTTGGAGGCAGTTCTATTCGTGGAGCAATGATTCAATGCATAACATATTGATGGTGTCTTCTGTAAGGACAGTATTGAGCAACAGCTAAGCAATGCATTCATGTCCCCGCTACACTTTCAATCCATTTTGCTTCTGTTTTGAGCGAGTAACAAGCTTGCTAGAAGTTCTTTTGCTTAATCTTTGTATAGGAAACGCCATGGTTTTTCATTTTATGTGGTGATCACGATGATTTTTTGAAGCTTAAAATATCGAAGCTTTGTAATTAAATACATTTCAATTAATCAAACAAATAACAGCACAAAAAATGAAGCAAAGAAAGTCCAACAATCCACAATCTTAATTACGATTGAAGAATGTTTACACATTTACACGAAGGAGAGGGGAAACCCAATATCATTCTTAGTCTGAATACGTCTTTTGTTTAAACATTTAATCCCTTTGATTGTCTATAGTTTGCGGTTACTCTATTCAAATAGATCGAGCCACGTTGAGCAGACGACCTCGACCGTGAACCAGACAAATCTCACCCAAATGGGTTGCGGATCGGTGTCTACTACCGTTGCCGGCATAAGCACCGGGGCACCCATTTCTCTCCCCCGACGGCACGTGTTGATGCTTTTCAGCTGCTCGACGGTGCGTTTGGAACAATTTTAATTAACATTCATCTGCCAATCTACACAGTAAGACGACGAGTTGGTGGGGGCGCTCATCAAAGTCATGTGGCTGCTTCAATCGAGTCCATACTCCCCAGTTCTCCCCAGTCACATGGGAGCGGTACTGTGCTGAAGTATTTTTGAAATGTGGTTTTACAGTGTTTACTGCTTAACAATTTCGATTGAAGCGCTTGGATCGAGTCACAGTCGGTGTAAGCCCCCTTCACAGCATCCAACCCGATGTACATCCCCATGACATGGCGATGGATGATGAAATGGATGATGATGGATTGACAGGTTCGGTATTATGGGGCACCGAATGTGCGTTCATCGCCAGATCGCTATCACTTCGCGGTAGTATAATCATCAATATGCGTTCATAATAATTGTCTGTCCCCTGCGGCAAGTTTGCTTTTCCTGCTCTTTGGGTGAATATTCATTAAGTAAATCGGAATGGAAATGGTGCATCAAAGTGGACAATCGTTCCACGAAGGTCTGCACAATGTGTACCAATTTATAGACGGTTCAATGAGTTAAGGAATGAATATTGTTTTTTTCGCCTTTTCCCCTATGAAATGCACATCGCTGCAACATCAGCTGTCATATTTACTGATGGAAATGTAATTCCTTGATGTTTGTGTAATAAGCAGAATTTTAAAATACTTATGAACGAAGAGAGAGAGAGAGAAGAGAGAAAAAGTTACATTTCTTCCGGTTAACAAGACTACATCTACTGCTGCTGCCAGTTCGTGTAGGTTCTACATTCTACGTGGAATGATTGCAGGTAACGCAAGCAACCATTTGCTCTCTACCCAAATTCTGACGACGGACAGATCCGACAGTTTGACAGAATGTTCATTATCGGGGTTGAAGCAGGAATCAACTTTCTTTGAAGATGAAACGAACGTCACAAAGGCCAAGTAACGATTGAAGAGCTTGCAAAATCCAGATCCCCGATACGGAGAGCACAGTGCCTGTGTGCTTGACTTGTGTGCACCATCCGAACCATTTTGTTTCCCCCCGATGCGTCTCGGAAACACTGGTTTGCATAGATAACAAGGAGCTTTACCTATTGCACATACCAATCGCCATCGCCAAGGCACTATTGCTTTAAAATTGTAAACGATCGCAAAGAAAAGCGTTTCCGTTTGACCACCCCAAGAGCAACGAAACGCTGAGAGAAGAGTAAATGGTCAACGGTCGGAAAAGACAGGGAATCAAATCATAAAAAAGTGGACATTATTTTCAGCACCAATTCCTGCATCCGACAGCTCGGACGTGGGTACGTTTGTGTTCGTTTGCTTGGGATTTTTTTATTTATTTTACGTGTACCATTTCAATTGCGTTGCACTTTTCATTTTTCGTCTCCGAATTTTGTGCTCGACAGCTCGGGGCTAATGTGACGTGTACGTCATACACGCACGCACTTCAAAAGCAGAACGATTCGCAGTGCTGAAGTAGCATTTTATTGGGGAGAAAAGTTCTAGGAATAATTTGTCATTCATTTCGATGGGTTGTATTGATGCCGTGATAGTATAGTTGGAGCAGGACTTGATTGTGAAATGCTGCAGTAATTGATGTATCTTTTTGTTTCGTTCCTGTGAGTCAAACTTAGGGGTGGTCCCGTGGTACAGTCGTCAACTCGAACAACTCAATAACATGCCCGTCATGGGTTCAAGCCCAGAATGGAGCGTCCCCCCGTAGCAAGGATCAACTATTATTCGTCTACGTGGTAATGAATTAAGTCTCGAAAGCCTGTATAGGCCGGCATGTCTGCGTACGACGTTACGCCAAATAGAAGAAGAAGAAGAGTCAAACTAACAAATGACATCGTTTCGTGAGGATTAAAAATGAGAAGAAACCTTCACCATATTAACTGTACTATATTTTTGACTCATCTTCAAACAATGTGGCTGGAAAATATCACCTCATTACAAACACAAACACCCTAGATGCTGCCCATTTTTTAATCGTCTATTCGGTCCTTTAGATTCGTCCCACACAGCACCTAAAAATGGTAGCTCCATCCTGATGAGCCATAAAACTGTTGTTTGGTCTGCAATTTGTAAAAACACACTATCTTCGTCAACAAAAAAAAAACAGAACGGTGACACTTTCCAGACCCACAATAGCTGTGACGTGAAAAATTTTCAACCTTTTTAATAAGTTTACCATAACATAATCCACCCCAACACCGGCGGCACATCACGGACGGAGAGTGTCCTTTTTTGATTTTTTTCACGGCCCCAGAAGAAGGGAACTATTAAAAAATGAAACCAGCACCACCAGCACCGAAAAAGGAAAACGGCTCCGTTTGGTGCAACAATTTATCACCGTGGGGGCCGACGGCTCGTAGCCGTTGAACCACTTAGACCTATCGTGCGGAGCTTTGCCTAGTGCATCGCAAACCCACACACACACACACACACACACACACACATGCACACAGATACACCTTTTGAACCGGAACATTTCCGGTCACGTGCCCTGGACGGTGGAATTTAGATCAATCTACGACGTACCATCACCGCGACCCGAGGCTTCCTCCAAACTGAACTTACATACTGCATCGTTTTGGATTAAGCAACCGCAGAACCGTAAGTGTGTGTGTGTGTGTGCACTAGGTTATGTGCCTTCTCCGTGTAGGCTCCTATCGCGTGTACCATCTAGTGTCCCTGGTGGGCCTGGTGGCTGGATCCTTACAAGAAGTGTCCATGTTCCGCAAGTGGTGGTGGCGCCGGCAGCAGTGGTCGCAATGAGTGATGAAAATGACAACATTTGCACGAACGTCAGCTGGTTTTGCGCTAAAACCAAAGCACTGGCGCATTCCTCCCGTTTCGGGGGAGCGCCGAGTAGGGCAAATGAAATGCACTTTTGGTTTTTTGGAGTTGTCTGTGTTTCTTTCATTCCGTTACAACCGGCGACCGCCGGCAGTAGCGATTGGGGTAATGGGTTGATGATAACGGCGAACCTTCAACGTGATGATAAAAGATAGAGTGAACTAAATATACCAAAAGACAGTGTAAATGAGGATAAATTAATGGATCCTCACAAAATATCGAGCGTCTCATCGGAGCGTAGGTTTGACCAACCAGTCTTGTTTGTTGCTACAAATGATGCCTGGGATTGAAATATTTGCTGATAATTGAAATAATTGTATGTTTACAGTTCTTAGTACTCAGCAAGCTTCACTTTATACTTCGAATCGGTAGGTTTTCGCTTATCGCACCTACAGACGATGGAAACGAGTGCAAAAGCACGAAGTGAAAACGAAACCAATTTTCCGACTTCGTGCCATGCTTGCCTGTGTGGGCCTATAGACGAAAAGGGAAAGTAAGAGATACGTTTTCAGTTTTGCTGTCCCTCCTGGCGAACTATTGCATTGTAGAGTCCTTTTTGGAGGGCTGTCGAATAGAGGACATTTTCATACAAAAAATGTGTATTCATATATGCAGAATAATTTTTCTTGCTATTATAAATCAACCAAACGCCATAATCAATATTCATTATTTCGTTAATATAAAAATACTTTTCATACATTTCAAAAAATCCTTATAAAAACCAAAACCCTTGACATTGTTTTTACAATACGTGGACTTGCTCTACTTAAAAACAATCCCGCCTGTACTAAGAAGCTTCGTTTACCCAATGTACTACCAGCGCGTTTGACAGCCCTGACTGGCTAAGCTTCCGCTTCGCGTGTTGTTTAAGCGTCGGGGTTCGGTTCGTGCCGTCGTTCGGGGCCCGATCCATTCGTACACAAATGCTGCCGCTGCACACATCGACGGTCGCGTTTTGGCGGTGTAAGCTCCCGGGTCCAGATGAATATTGTTTACATTCTACATCGATTCTGCCGTGCACGATCAACACGCTGCCGTAATATCAGCTGGCAGTGGTGCCGCTGACAACACACAAGAGTGTTCGCCAAGTGTTTTGTGCCATGTGTGTGTGTGTGCGGTGTGGTGGAGGTTGAACATCATTAGATAAAAAAAAACCAAAACACACACACAAAATACAATCAAGCACTACAAATAACATATGGCCGGATCGGATCGGGAAGACAGTGAGTCAGTAGTACGCGGTGGTACGCAAATGATTAATATTACCGTTTCCCTCACCGTAGTGTGTTACGTGGCCCCTCGTGTAACCTCGCGCACGAGGGGGAAAACAATATGGCTTTCCGTCGCTGCTCCGGTGAAGTGATTTGTTCGACGATTGTTAATATTTATTCACTGCCGTGTTTTTGTGTGCAATGCGGAAAACTAACGCTCTCCCTGTGCCCCACCGCGCTGTTTGGTGGTAAGGGGCTTCGAGTGTCGCGTGCAGTAACGCGTGTGCTACGACTAAGTTTTGAAGCTGCCGAAGTTATCGTAGTAGTGGCACAATAGTGTATATTGCGTTTGTGGTTGTGGTGGTTCCTATGGCCAGCGAGTATAACGCAGGGCACGGATTCGCCTACGAGTGGTATTAATAGTGTGGCGAAATGAAGTTTGGAATGATAATGTGTGAATGTGTGATGTTGGAAGTGACGTTACTATGGAAAAAAAGATAGCATATATAGCATACATAACAACATATATACAATATACTCGAAAAGTGGAAACTTGATTTTTTATCATTTGTGAATACTTAACGTTTGATGAAGCCCATCATCTTTTTTAATATATGCGATCGCATGCAAAGTTGGTCATTCTTGGGTGGAAATCAATTTCACGTTGTGTTTGTATGCGTTTGAAGCATGTGGTTGTGAGCAGTTTTACTGTTTGTTTTCTTCTGTTTTTCGCTTACATTGATTATTTCTTACCCTTACTCCATCTGCCACTTTGTTCCGCAACAATCGACAAGGGCACGGTTATTGATGACCGGCAGCGACATCGTTGTAGGTTTTCCTACCTTCAATAAAGCACGACATAGGGCGTGTTTGTGTGTGTGTGTGTGTATTGTGGTATGCCTGAGGCTAAAAGCCTTTCAGGTTACCCAACTATGGCCAATAGAAAGAGCGTCGCGCAAAAGGGAACCCGCGCATTTTGCTTTGCTTTGGTGCGGCTGTACCGTGCTTCAACTCCTGTCTCTTGTCTGTCCTGTGCGCGTATCGGTAATAGGATTAGCGGGATTAGGTGGTAAAATGGTACCGCACACAACCTCTCCCAGCCGCGCAGGATCGGCACCAGCAACGATCGACAACGAGCGGCCATTCGGCAAGACAGTGGTTCTGCACCGTGTTTGCCGCCGGTCGTGCGGGGAGAACAATAATACAACTCACTTTGACCTTCTGTCACCCTGGCCAACCACCATCTTCTTTTTGCTTCCCTTTTGTGGATGTGGAATCGGGAGCAGCTAATCAGGTGTTGCTGGCGGTTGTTGCATTTGGCATTTGGGATTTGGTTGGTTTTGATTTCGGAAACGGAAAGAATTAGTGGCCGCTGACGTCGCTTCGCAACGTACAGTAATTCATGCGATCGAATTGCTCAGCGAGGATTAGAACGGCTCGAGATTTAAGTGAATTAACCGAACCAATCCCTGGAAGCTCTAAGGTAGAACCTCTCCATCCAGGGGTAACGGTAAAGCCTGTGCGCGTTGTTGGATAGGATAATACACTTTGATGTGAAAGTCTTACCTGGGTGATGGAACCCACGCTGCTGCTTGCTGCGACATGCTGTGGCCAGTGGCAGCAGGAACGATGGGCGGAAAGGGTCCGGATGGTTTGCTTTTAATTGCAAAAATGTGTTCAAGGTAGTAAGAGCACATTTACCACCGGTACGCCGAGCATTCAGTTTCAGTTACCGAGCAAATTCAAACGACAACTACGTGTGGGTGTTTTTTGTTGAAGATGTGATCTAAAATACTAATTTTAAACAGGCACAATGCCGCTGAGTTGGTGGGATAGCGCTGAAAATGGGCCGGTTTTGCGTCTTTTCAACGAAATGGATTTTCACACGTGCGTAACCGTTCACAGCCCGGAGCGTGTAGCGGCGAGACGAGGGAGCCTTTATGGATGATAACACCGGCCAAGTAGTCTGCCAAATGTCTACACAGTTTGCCCGGTTTTGCGGGGGTGGGAGGCACCCATTGCCCACGTTTGAAATGAGTGAAATGGGTCGGTTGTCGCTTTTGGGTTTTAGGAGGGCTTTTGCTTTATTCATGTGTCCTCCTATTAAGGAATGTCACTATTTTCTTATCAAATGTCTTCTTTTTTAGGGCGAGCAATGTGGTGCTAATTTAGGTAGTGGGGATTGGCACGTCTTTATGTACCTTAATTTCCATTTGTTGTTACTTAAGTTGAGAAAATATTCGAAATAAACGTTGTACAAGAAGATGATCGTTGATCGACGATTCTGAATACTTAAATAAGCTCCAGAACTTACAAAAGATGCAATGTATGAAAATGTATACCGAACATTCGACGAAGAGCACTGATATGTGGTATTTACTTGAAAAGAATATAAAATAAACATACTTGTAAGGATAATTTAACGCTTCATTCTGCGTAACTGCAATGTAATAACGTCAATTAAATTCAATACAGCAACCTAATTAAATTTACAAAACGACCTTTTCTATCAATTCAATGTAATTGTTATTGACTGAAAAATGAATCTAAGTATTTCAGTAATTCTTCGAAGTAACATTGATTTAAGTCGTCAATCCGAATTGATTATTTATTGTATCCGTTAGCCTTGCCATCCATGCTGTTCGTGTTAAGCAGGATTTCATAAAACTCTCTTTGAATGTTCAAACAAAAGTTAACTGAAATGGGTAAAAAAAGGATTTCCTAGAAAAATAGAAACCGTACCTTCAATGAGATCCCTTACCATTAAAATACGGTTACAACCTCATGAACAACTGCGTAATCAACTCATTGAAACCGTATCATTGCTCGAATCCGCGCATTACCCATTAATAAGTGGAACACCAGCATTCCCGTAACTTCCGTTTTTCAAAACCAAGCTGCAGCGAATACACTAGAAGCATATTGTACACAGCAACGCGCGTGGGAAAATGTTCCTTCCCTGCAGTGTGTGCATTCCCTTGGCTGCACATCAACTCGGCCACCCGAAGGCGTTGGGTTGCGTTGTCGTGTGCGAAGATCAAAGCCGTGCCGTATTCTCCGGGCAATGAAAATGAAAACTGAGTAAAGCCGAAGTAGTGGAACGAGCTTTACAGGAACAAAACCAAAAAAAAAAATCCCTTGACGAACGACATATTCCCGTACATTGAGCGAGAAGCGTACACGAAAAAGAACCACTTGGAATGCTGCTTTTACATTTGCGGCTGTTGCACAGCTTCTCGCCTTACCTCTACCTTACACTTGGCGCTGTGCGGATGGATTAATGTGTGACGATTTTTCCCTTAATTAATCTGTTACTCGACACTTTCCTCCAACGTACGATGCCTGGTGCCGGATGCGTAATTGGAAAGCGGTGGAAAGGAATTCGCATTCAATTTAGCCACCATTCGCCCGGATAAGGATGCTTCCATTTTACGTGCATACGAGGGCTCATCAGTTGAGGATTGACACAGTTTTTTTTTACTTTAACTGTGGATTGGAAATACAAAAACAAACTGGCGTTTCTCCTACTAATCTGCACTAATTGGCCTCGAGTGAATGCATTTGCAGAATGTGCGGGACTAATCTGTGGATGCGAAAACCTTACATTAACGTTGGGCACATTTTATGTGGCTTGCAAGTGGTGAGAGCTTCACGGAGAGAGCTTACTTTCACTTAATGTGCCTGCAAGCATTAGGGTAGCTCCTTCAAGACAATGAAGTGCAGGGCGGGTGAGCTTCATTGGAACACGTTAGAATATGTCACTGAAGGTCCAAAGGCACCTTATTTTGGAAGATGAATAGACCGTTGCACAAACCACACAAAACCCGGTGTGTCTCTGTGCATTAACAAATTCACATCTACCTAGTTCCACGCCACGTGTGGGGATGTGGGTCAACACTACTAGAAGGCGATGGGGTTTGAAGCAACAAACCAACTGCCGCCTGTACCGGTTGAATACAATGATACACGAAAACAACCAACATCGCTTCGGCTAGCTACGTGTGCATAGTAGAACATTCTTCACTGTGAAACAGGCGGTGAGCGCTCCAGCAAACTCAATGTTGGAAATGGAAGAAAGCACAAGGTAGGAGTGAAGTGAAATAGAAAAAAAAAAAACCAGTACACCATTGTTAAGCGTTGTTTCGAATAGATAGACGCGGTGAATCCGAATGAAGCTGTGGTTTAGTGAATGGGTTTTATTTTCGTCAGCCCAAGTCATGTGACACAGTTTCGCGCAAGTATGTCTTTTTAAAAATTTTAATTACGGGAAAAGCATGCCCGGGAGCGAAGGCGTACAATGCTTTCAGCATTATTTAAGACTTCGTACACTTTGTTCGTTTTGGACTGTATGGTTAAGATGTTTTTTTTTGTGTATGTGTGTGTGTTTGTATGTTCACATTTGGATGTACGATTTTTATTTTCTGCTATACTTTGATGAAGCTAAGTTTTCTCATGGGACAGTTAAAACGATATAGGGTTTTCCAGGGGTTCTCATAGTTGTGGGACACTTCCTCGACTCTTTCTTAAGGGAAGTGAACTTCATATGATGGAAATTGGACTCTATGGCACCCTTTTAGGACAGGCTGCTTGAAAATACCTATTGGATTTGTCCAACAAGGATGCTATAGAGTCCAATTCTCGTTACTTTAAGCTCATTTCACTTAAGAAAAAGTCAATAAAGTGTCCCAAAGCTATGAGAACTCTTGGAAAACCCTGTAATGTTGTGAGACATTTTGTTCCTGTAAAAGATGTATTATGATTGTTGTGAAAGAAAATGTAGAAGCGAAAGAGACCCCACCAGGTCTAAAATCTCTATAATTAGACAACAACAGCAACATCTTTCATCTACTCTTTTATCCTTCTTCATCCTACAAGCTATCGTTAAATAAAACAGGAACAGGATACAGATTCTTCCATAACGCATTATCGCTCGTGTTTTACCTGTTTCGTACAATTTCGTGCAGCACTGTGCCGTCATAGCATTTGACGCATTTGGCTTAATGATCTACCAGTTCTTGGAACAACTGTCGATTAATACGTCAATCAAAGACGAAACAACAAGGCAAAGGATTTACGAGAACGTTTTCACTGTTTCCCCGCGTATGTATGGTGGAATTCGTCTACTGGCAATGGCGGTTGTTCCAGTAGGATAGCTGTGCCAAATTCGTTATAGAAATATGTTATGCCTCATTGTTTAATCGATTTAATCCATGAAAACTGAACAGCGAACCATATTTTGAAACGCACTCATCAATGGAAACTTGACGTGGAAATTAAAATGCGTCACATTTGCTGCTATATTGTATGACATAATTATTATCATTACATTATTTCTACACTTGTACAGCCTCTCTTAACCTGTGAGGTCATATTTTTGAAACGTTGACTGCATACTAATGATAAAAAGTCCTTCGTGTATTGTTGTTCTAGTTTATCACAAGTTGTATCAGAAATAAAACAGGAAATATGTGAATGTCAATACAATTTTAAACACAATGAACGAAAGTGCAATTGTGATGAATGTAGCAAAAAAAGCAAAAGTCCACCACTGATGAGCTCATCCCACCTCAGCGCGAACCTTGAATCATGACCACATCCAAGGATTAGCCCCGCACATGCTAACGCACCGCATTGGTCCGCGAACGAAATGATCGCCACAATTGAAAACTTTATTCCACAACCGCCTCGCACAACGGCCCCGGCAAATGGTAGTAATTATTTGTATTTGGAATTCCCTCCCTTTCGTTCGAGGCTTGACACTGAATCAATCGGTCGGTTGGTCTAAAAATGGACACGCCTTTACAAGACGTGACGGTGGCGTGGCCTCCGCTCCTGGTCAGCAGACTTTTGGTTCGCTAATTCAACCACGCGGTGCTCCACCAAATTGGAAGTCGACGGGCGAGTCCGAAATATGTTTCCATTTCCGCCGGTACCGGTATGCCCTTCCGCGTGCACTAATTGAAGTCGAAGCGATTAGCATAAAACGTGTGCACGAGTGTGACGTCGATGGCTCAAAACGGCTACCGACCGACAGCCCCAAAAACCTGCCAGTCTCGGGGTTTGGTTCGGGGCGGGCGGGAATTCTTCCATTCCGTGCTGATGTGCTGAGCAGCGTTTGATAATTCAATCACAAACTTTGCACATCTCCGTTTCATTTCCGCCGTTTTGATTCCATTCCCGTGGAACCCGTGGTGGTCCAAGAGCAAAGGGTCAGGCGACGATGCTCGCCGATGGTCAGATTGCCAGCAAGCGCTTTCCAGCCGTTGGGAAGCGTTGGGAAGAGTGTCGAAGGGTCGAGTGAAAAATGATGTTCCGTTTGTTAGCCGAGCCAGCTGGGGCCAGTCATTTCGCTTTCGTTTTCATTTTGGAGGGTGTTTTTTCTTCTTATGTTTGTGTCCGTTGTTGTTTATTCGCCCCATTTCGCTGCTTCATTTCCTAAAACGATTCCCATTTTATGACGCCAGACGAAGAGATTTCAGTGATTTCGACGGAAGTTCGCATTTCAAGTGTCCACTCACTGACGCCTGCTCGAGACTCCGAGTGCGTTGTTGCGTCCAGTGCGCGCTGAGTTTGTGTGTGTGCGTGTTGACTTTCCCCTAACGGAAGTACGCTCAACAAGTGGTTATATACACTAGCTTGTTCGTTTGTCGCTGTATGAGGCGGTAGAAGCTGTACAGCTTCGAAAAACACGATACTCCCGCTCCCGGGGCGGTGCGCGTTAGTACGACACAATGGCTACGTCATTCTTTGGCTCCTCGACGACGCCCGCACCTATGGCGTCGGCGACCGGAGCCGGTACCGTTGGGCTGTTGGACAAGCTGGACCGCTTGGTCAGTACGACCGTGCTGCACGAGGCACGCGTTTATCCTGTAACCGTACCGCCGGCCACAGCAGGTTATCGACCGTCGGACGCGCTGGGCAATGTGTCCGAAATGAGTTCATCACTACCCGCCGCCACCTCGCCAACAGTTCTGACCACTGTGGTACAGACCGATGATTTCGTCGTCCTGCCAGGTATACCCACCCCGACCCCGGAGCTGTGTGTGTGAGAGCTGTGATTTTTGCAATATTTTACCATTTCATTTTGTGCTCCATAATCTTGGGAACGAATCTACTGCTTGGTGTTCCTCTTAACTCATTTCCCTCCTTTTTGGGGCTTTTTTTCTTCTCTCGTGTTCTTCACTTTTCGTCCCCATTTCCAGGGCCAGAGGATGTGCTGCTACTCAACACGACCACTGGACTGTACCAGCAATCGGTGACGCTAACCGCACGAATGTATCCGATTGAGGCCACCGCGGCAAAGTCGATCTGGGGCCTACCGACGCTGATCTGGGGTATACTGATCGGAACGGTCGTGATACTGATACTGATCCTAGCGACACTCTTCTTCTGCTGCTGGGTGCAGCCACGTACGCGCAAACTGCTCAACTCGAGCTACTACACGACGACCGCCAACAACGGAAACGGTAGGTTTCAACGAGGTTTTTTGCGCGTTTCATGCTCATTTTCATCGCAATCTGTAATTCTCTGAAGGATCGTGACTCAGGCCTGATGCTTCTATTTGTAATACTTCAAAACTTTCATGATTTCCAGCTTAGTATCGTTTATGTCTAAGCTTCTTTGTTGTATATAATATTTATTTAGCAAAACGCCATAAAGATCATAGAACCGTTTTTGAATCATGTTGGGATGCGAAATATTTGAAATTTGATTTTATGTCGATTGTTTTACTTTGAACTTTTGGTTTATCCCTCTGGAGAACACTTCAAACAAAAATTGGTTTTGACAGTATGTCGACCAGTTATAGAGTATTCCGGCGTATCAGCAGGTCAGAGCTTCAAGTTTTGATGGTGTAATTTATTTAACGATATTATTACCGTAGCCATGTCTTCCCTTTCATAGTCTTTGATGATAGTCCATCACGCCCTATCTTTTCTTGTTGCTTGATCCTCAAATAGGCATTTCTTTTGAGTACGATGTAATTAAAATGTTTTGATTTCTTTCACGATACTTGATCCCCCGACAGCCTCCCAAAGCTCGATTGTCGCCAAATCGTGCACCAGCAGCGACTCGAACCAACTAGTGATGCCCCTATCGATCGGCATCTGTCCACCGCAGTACAGTGCCCCGCCACCGCCCTCCACCAGCACCAACACCCCGCAGCACACCGCAGCGAGCGGCAGCAACAGCTCGCTACATCATGCTTCAACCCATCCTGCCGGCGGATGTGCACACCATACCTGTAGCGCCGTCCCAGCAACCACGACCAACCACCAACAGCAGCAGCAGCAGCAGCAGTGCAACAGCATGGCATCCGGTGGGCAGGACTACGGCCACCTAAAGTACGGCAGTTCTCCGCAGCAGTACGCCGCCCAGCAGTACGCTCACCATCATCATCATACACAGCAGCAGCAGCAACAGCAGCAACATCACCAACATCAATGCATACATTATCAGCAACAGCAACAACAATACAATCAACAGCAGCAGCAGCAGCAACAGCAACATCACCATCACCAGCAGCAGCAACACGTACAGCTGCATGGGCACCACATACACGGACAGCAGCAGTATAGTCCCTACAACCAGCACCAGTACTATCATCATCCATCAGCTCAGCAGCAGCAGCAGCAGCAGCAGCACCAACAACAACAACAACAACAGTACCTTCACTATCAACAACATCAGCAACAACATCACCAGCAGCAACAAAGGTTGACTCGTGTGAAGTCATCGGGTAAAGCGAGGATATGCTAAATAATGTATCATTTTTCATTGTAGAGAGCACCATCATCAGCATCATCAACAGCAGCAGCAACAGCAGCAACAGCAGCAGCAACAACAGATACAGCATCAACATCATCAATCTTCCTCAGGCCATAACCACCCGTCACCACAGCAGAGTCAGCTGGTACACACGCAACTGCACAAGTCGATGTGGGCGATCAACCCACTGTACGCTTCCAGCGGAGGTAAGACAGCTCGCCCTTGGCTGGGCATACTTCTAAAAAACAAAACCTTTCGCCTTGAATCTAATTCTGCGAATCGGTAACTCTTTTCCTCAGTGATCAACGATGAGAATGAGGGTGACACGAGCACCACCTACCGGACACGATCCCTACCTTCGTGGGGTAAGAATAAGCAGCGCCCGCTTTCCAATGCGGACGATCTGGAGGAGCTGTACGCGAAGGTAGTAAGATCGCATACACTTAAAAGCTATAATGCAACCACCGTAGTTGACATACCATTAATTCATCTTTTTCTCTTGCGGTGTAGGTGAATTTTAGTAAAAAACGACGCAACAGGATGCGCAATGATGAAGCTGCCATTATTGCCCTGTGCCGGTCGCGGTCGCAAAATCTTGCCGCACTGCCCCACGCCGCCGATCAGGATGCGGTGGTCGTGTACGATGAACGCACTGCCCTCTAGATCAAATGCAGACTTCCTGGTAGTTCTCTTACTGTAAATCGAAGGAGAAAAAAAACAAGTCGATAGATATTTGTAGCTATAGAAGGTGGAAAGGAAAGTAGTATATCTTAGGCTGTCGTCACCTGTCACCGGTGTAAAGAATCGCTCTAGTCTCTAGTCGCATACGTTCGTACACGTGCGCGTAGTTATTGAATCACTTCTCTTTGCATACGTTTGCATACCGCAACCACCCCCAGTGCCATTTTAGCTCCCGTTAGTGTTGAGAGAGCGTGCGTGGAAACAATTTCCTGGTGCTCCAGAGCTGAAGTAAAAACAACCCAAAAAAATGCTCAATTGCACTTGAAGACAGTGAAGTAAGCAAACGAACAACCATCGACGATAGCATCAATGTGCATCATATTGCATCGGTCATTTGTAATCATCCGTTGTTGCATTCCATCAGAGTAGCATAAAATTCGTATCCTTCTTTTAAAACGATTTCATGTTCCTCACCTATTTGCGAAGAGTGTACTATCAGTTTAAACGTACCAGAAACTCGCCACATGGTGGTAGCAGCATTCGTCTTCAGCCTATCAGGTGCAATTCCGCGCGAAACGACTAAACTTCTCTTCGGCTAGCGAATGTTGATGGTTGCGTAAACAAATTAGCTAGTATTAACAGGAACCGATAAAACGATCCCCTCCCCAATCCTCCCCTTATGTCACACAAAAGATGTACATGTGTTGAAAAGAAGACTGATGAACGAACCCGACAAAAAAACTCAACTCCCGCTGATATTTAATAGTACTTTCACATCACCGTTTGTGGATCGTAGGTGTATCGATTATGCTGGGAGAGAAGAAACTCGATCGATATCGTAAATATTCCCATTTTTATCTACATCTACATTGCTGCCGAGAGAAGAGCGGGCCGTTGGAAACGTTCACGGCAAAACGTTCAGTATTTTAGAACGTCTGCCCAAACCTTCCCATTCACTACACATTGTTCGGAGTAGGAAGCAGCTAGCAGAAAGTTAGTAAAATGTTTAAACCGCGCCAACGCTTTTTAGTTTAAAGTGATGCCGAGTGGAAATCCCGATAGCACCGTAGATGGTAAAGCGCAGTAGAATCGTTGTGTTTTTTTGAGTGTGTGGAACGCCAAACTATCGCGGAAATGGAAGGTATGCAATTTCTTCTTGCCGGATTAATCTTATCATTCGTCGTAGCAAATCATTAGCAAACTCGTTAAATGGAAATTGTATCGAAACAGTGGATCCAAGGGGCTTGAAGCTTGGCGGCGTACAGGTAATGAGATAGACAGAGAGAGAGAGAGAGAGAGAGAGAGGGAAAGAGAGAGAGAGAGAGAGAGAGAGAGAGAGAGAGATAGAGAGAGGTAATCAACGTGTTGGAATTATTAGAAAAAGAGTGGGCAATCATGGGTAAGGGCAGCCGAGAGGCTAGAATGGAACACGAACAGGAAAATAGTAGAGAAATTTGTAACATGCGAATATAGTTGGAATGTATAAAATGAATTGATGAATTAAGCTAAAATCGACCACCCAATATGTATTTTGTTATCTTCTTGTGCTTTGATGACTCTAAAATGAACACTGAAGTATTTCTTTGTGTTTTGCAGTTGTTTTCATCACACAATTAATAATTATAATAACACGCTGATCATAACATCGAATGCAAAATAAATATCTTTTTTTGCTTATGTTTTAAATTCACCAAAAAGATAGATAAAAAAGATCCGATAAATATTTTAGTGTTTAAACGTCCTAAATTAAAATTATACCCTTAATTTAATTTATGAAATGCATTTTGGCTTAAACATTTGGTGTTCGGCTCAGTAACAGATTGTACTGTTCTGAAGTATTCTATTTTCACAAGTAGAACATTTTTGTTATTTAGCATTCAAGAAACAATTCAAAATACTCTTTCCATACTAAACTACTTAACTTTTCAGTGAGCCACTTCTGCATCAAGCAATTTAGATATTGATTCAATGGCATGTTGATTGACGTGAGCAAACAAATATGAATGGATTCCGTTTATTTAAATTTAAATATTTTTAATTTCTCCTTTCGCATAAACTCACAAGTATTTGTATATCTCCTTCCGAACACATATTTTAGACCGCACCGTGCTAACGGTACATTCAAATCGCCATCCGTCCAAACGTTTATACCACACAGTCGAGGTGTGCCCAAATACCAAGATGTACACAGCCCCGGCTGCTGCTCTGCCGATGCACACTATGGGCAACGGAGCTGCCACTCCCGGTCAAATTTCAGACGCATGTGACTGAGGTGTTATTGTTATTGGTTTGTTATTGTTTTTTAACTGCTGGTGGAGGATGCAGTGAAAACGCGGATCGCTCGTGCCGTGCCGTGTCTTTCTGCTACGGGAAGGGAGATAGATAACAGCAGCAGCAGCAGCACCAGCAGAAGCAGCTCGTGGTCAATATCGTACCTCAATTAACTGTTGACGACCGAGCGGCTCGGCAAGTTGTGCCAAGAGGGACCAAGAGGGGGGCAAAATCCGGGTGATTCTGGTACCACCACCCCGCCGCATTCACAGCACAACCATCCTCCCCGATGGTGCGTGTGCGTAAAGTGTCGAGTTCGTGCAGTTAAAGTGAGCAAGAAGGGAGGGGAAAAAACCAGTGCGACCGTCCCACAAGTGAACGAGAAGAAGAAGAAGCAGCAGCAGAAACAAACCCCACACACAACAGCAACAAAGAGAAGAAACGTTCGAGCTCGATAAGAGACACCCCGAGAGGCACAAGGAATGACTTCTTATTGTCGGTCAGGCCCTTAAGAAAGACGGTTGTCGTTAGTGTGCGTGTGTGTTTTTTTTTCTTCTGCTTTTTTTTGCCGTATTTGGTTTTGCGTTGGGGTCGTTGGTTTCGTTTTCGACTGCCGTCCACTAATAACTACTCACTTTCCGGTGCATTTCGGGCCCGTGCGAAACCGTCGTTGGGACACCGCCTCCCCCATCGGAAAGCAGTTCCCGCAGTCATCAACCCTCCAAAACCTCGCGTGAATATCGTGTGTGTCCTGTGTGTGTTTGTGTGTTTGCTGTACGTGCGTGCAAAGTGAAGCAGTGTGGACGGTGGTTTTGGTACATAAATTAGCCCGCATTAATCACCACCACCAATCGATCGATACCGTTCTTCGGACACATTCGGACACTGGCCGTGTCCCTTGGCGTGCGCCCCCACCCCCAAGGCTGTTATTCGCCTTCTAGTGGGTGTGTGTGTGAACGGTAGTGTACGGTACGGTGTGTGTCACGTTTCGCAAGCCCGGAACTATGGAATTCAAACCCCCGGACAAGTGGTCCTAGTACATCATACTTCTATCGTACTACTGTGGCCTGTGCGCGTGTGTGTGGCTTATCTCGCAATGTTGCTTTAAACGCAATCGCGCTACCTGTATGCAAATTTGCTGCTTGTTTTCTTAAGTTGCCGCATCGCTCATCTGTTTTTCTGTCCGATTCTCCCCAAAAACCCACCCCGAGTGTATGTGTGCCCTGTATGTGTGCGTGGTGCAGTCTCGTGCGTTTGAGATCTTCGGTGCGGCGTTTTGATTCTCACAAGTTTCACAAAAGGGGTCCTAGTAAGCTGCGAAAAAGTAAAACAGGGTGGTGAGCGGGCACGCACCATTCGTAAAGACGCAAACGGCAAAGGCAGGCTACGAAATAATTAGTGCCCCCTGCACCGCACCGCCGTGTATAGGCGCGCGCATTCGTGTAATACGCGACGCACGACCCGATTATGGCCCGGTCGGGAAGATGGGCAATGTTAAAAATAATAGCACAACACCTTACCGCTGCCGTCCTGCCGCTGCTGCTACTGGCTGGTGCCACCTGGCGCACGGTCGACAGTAAAGCGGTGGTCGACCGGGGGCACGATGTCGGATCGCCGGAAATGCAACCGATTGTCGGCGGCGCCGAGCGGGTTGCAATTGGGACGGTGGTGCCAGGGACCGGGGGCACACTGCGGCTGTACGGGGACGCTGGGGCCGGACGCACGTTTCTGGTCGATCGTGTACGGGCGCAGTGTCATGAGCAGCAGCTGCACGTGGTCGAATCCTTTCCGCCCGGCGTGGAACGATCAGCAGCCGGCGTGCCGGCGATGGGGGAGGAGCTCTGGCGAGGTGCTACGATGCTGTGCTGGTCTCTGCAGGGAAATGTGGTTGAGCTCGTGATCAAGGAAGAGTAAGTACATTACATTTGCGCCTCCATTCATCCATTTTAATCGATCTCTTTTTTTGATGGGGACTCATTCATTAATTCATCCATTTACCATACATCAACCGGCTTTTGGTGGTGATACATTCACACATCAATTCCTGATCCAACAAATTAGCAAAAAACCACCACCACCACCACCAACGGGAAGCTAACGGAGTAATTTAAACGATATTGCGCAATCTCAAGCGATCGATGGTAGTTTGAGGATGATTTTTGGAGGCTGCAAACGGATACGTATCTACGCATTTCCAGCGCATACACAGTTTAGAATTTGGATGTTTCCCGCTATTAATTGCAACGCTGCTGCATTAATAGTTGCAAAGTTTGGGCATTTAATTAACCACTTCACTCGATCGAACGATCGTCCATTATGCACATTACAGACACAAACACGTGACGAATGGCTAATGCAACGCTATTTTGCATGATGAGACTCAAAATATTGTCCCCTAGCAAGGAAGAACGTTTCATGTGCCGTCTACTTTGTGTTTGTTTCAACTGATTGCGCCACAGCTAAACAGCCATGCCCGGCGGGGGGATTTATTAAATTACAATTAGGGTACGAAAGCTCATCCACCTAAATCCACCTTGTTGAGTTGATGCTTCTCCAGCTTTCGCTTTCACCGGGCACACCCGGGTACGGCGGCACCGAATGGGTTTGAAATGCAAAAACAATCACACGGCCATGCCATGCATCTCACCGTTACAGTATCCCTCAATGAATCACGTCACCGCGCGTTGGTTTTTCGCTCCCGCTGCTGCCGAGTTACAGCAGGAACGTGTAGCCGCTCTTTGCGTCACAAATCGTTCGATGATGGGACCCCCCCCGCACACACGCACACACACACACACACACACACACACACACACACACGTCCATGCACATTTTGCCCCAGAACGTTTCATGGTGACGCGGTTTTCCGTGTGTCGCTTCTACTACGGCCTGGACAGCGGGGGAAAATGCAAGGGGGTTTTTGGGGCCGGGTTTCGGGGAGCACGCCATTTGCCAACTGTCCACCCTGTTTGGCAAAGAGCGCCACTCACTTTCATTAGAACGTGCTGTGTCGTGGTTGTAGTGAATGGAATTTCTACGACGGCACGCATCCATCCACCTTTACAGCAACATACACACACACGCGCGCAAACAAAACACTTGCTGCCGACGCCAGCTTGACCTTCGAACGGAACGGAAGGAAGCACAATTTGAACCAAGGGAGGAGAAAAAACGTACACACACACGGGAGAACCAGCGTGGCTTAGAGCATGGTTTTGCCGTACGTTGGCCTTCGCTAATCCGTCGGGAGCGCCGTTACGTTGCCCCTGCGACAATGCTGCAACATAACAGCACGCTGTGCAATGGTTGAAGGTGAGCAGCACCGTTGGCCAATCGTTCTAATTCGATAGATAGATTCGATGGTGTTAGCTGGTTATGAAAACAAGCAGGTTTGCGCTCCGAATTGTTTAATACCAAAAATAGTAACCACTATTGGTACCAACTCAATTGACCGCTTACGAGAAAGCAGCAATCATGCCTGTGTGTGGGTAGATCTTTCGTTAAGATGTTTTAAGCTGTTCATTCTTTCACACTCATTATCCATAGTGCAGCATGATGCACTGTTACTCGCGCGGACTTCAACGTCAACGTGCGTTAGTCGGCCATCTTCCCAATGACCGGATGTTAGTGACACACACATTCTCGCGAACACAGAGCTACACCAAAGACAATTCCGAAAGGGTTTGAATCGAACCACATCATCTTACAGCTGCGTCCACGTTCGCTAACGACGGTTCCAAACCATGACGTTATGAGGGAACGGTTCGTCTCGTACGCGATGCGCTTGTTGCGGTAGTTGCACGCGAAGAAAAGACAGAACAAAAAGTGGCATGATGCCTCCTGGCGACAACTAGACAGGGCCAGCAGTTCAGGTGATTTGCATCCGTGTAGTGCATTGGCGATGATGTCAGCTGACACTTTTGATTGGTTTTTTCCTGATTTTTCATAATTTACTCAGTACACTAAAAACAACCCGAAAGTTGACTTAAAGAGTGGAAAAGCACACAAGACTGGTTTGAGTAGTGGATGATTATTGTTATGTACCTTTAAACGTTGTTGGGTGTTTGCTTTACTTTCATACATTTTTTGGCGACTTTGCACGAAAGGTGAATTACAAGTACAAGTAAAAGACTTGTTCATCTTAGTTTCTTCGATTATTTGACGACTTAAGGCCGGATTACAGCTTCAGTGAAATAGAACGTGACATTATGGGTGACAATTTCTGATATATCTCATTAAATGTTAATCAGAATATGGCTTATTGTACACCAAAAGAAAGGATATCCAATTACTCAAATATTTAGAACATATTGAATGTTTTACAATATATATTGAATTAATAAATTAATTGCATTTCCTTGTGATTAATTGCTTTGTTTATGGCTGAAAAAAAAGTCTCTGGGTAATCACGAGGAAATGCATTTAAATCATTATTTTAATATGTTCTGTAAACTTAATAGTATTGATAGGGGAATTGAATATTCTTTCTTTTGGTGTGTGTGATAAGCCATATTCTGATAAATATTTAATGAAATATAGCAAAATATTACGTTCACTTTCACGCAAGTTCTAAAACGACCTTTAACAATGTACAATGGGACCAACAATCTTAAAAGACTCTCCGGCTGATGGCTGAAGGTAAAGTGCACAGCTTTTTCGTGTACATGATATTTGCCATCATATATCAAGGTTGTGCAAAAAGCCTGAGAATGTTTCATTGGTAAAAATCAAGCCTAAAATTGAACATATGACACTCATATTAATATCATATAAATGTAAAAAGAGAATGCGAAAATCTACTGGCCGGTTATTGATTGAATGTGATCTTGTTTTACTGACGATTTATTCCGCTAGTGCCATGTTAATGTCCCACACATCCCGCAAAGCCCCATTCAGAGCCACTAATACAATGCTTCCACCGCGAGCGCGCACATGCGTTGCTTATCGCAGCAACCCTTGTTTATCAGCCGTTAAATGCTACCATCGCGTCTTTGAGCGAAACATCGTCGCTCGTACCTGTGCTTCCACCTGTGACGTGTACACCCAATTTGCACAGATTATGAAGCAGTGATGGTTTAGCGGTCGGTATCGCTCACTAGTATGTGGCGGATAACAGAACAGAAACAAGATGTAAGCCGGCCCAGCACGTTTTACACGCTTGTGAACAAATATGAACTGCCCAAGTGAGTCATCTACATTTTGTTTTCAAAAAATAGCAAGCATTTCAATACTAAACATCGACTCACGTAAGCTTCAAATGCGCTCTAAGCTGGCAAAGAGGTTAATCTTGCATTATTTGGTTTACTCCCACAGCCTGATGAAATGCCACCAGCTACCGGGGGTGGTGGGCTCGAAAGACACAAAACGCCGGCCGGCACCTGCAAAACCGGACTCGCGGGCGCACATTGTCACTTCCCAAAAGGGGGCTATACATATCTGTGTAATGTGCTGATAATAGTACAGAGCCCGCCCGGCTATCTGCCGGCGGAGGGAGGGCTGATTTGATTTGTCGAGCGTTTCTTTAAAGCCACTTGGGCCAGTATGTGGTTGCCAGCCTTCAACGCGATGGTTGACCGGTTTTTAGATATAGGGACCGACCGGCAAGCTCCCTCCGGCGTGGCTTCCTGTTATCTGTGCACTTTATTATGTATTTTTGTTCACTTTGATTTGCTTGATAAAAATGATGGAGAACGGTGGTGGTGGTTTTGGTGGGAACAAGTGGTGCCAATTTGAATCTGTTTTTTTCCATACCGAAAGATGAACTGGATCATTAACAGTTGTCGAAGAAATTGCTCTCAAAGTTTTTGTGTTTTGAAAGACATATTTTTCTGTTAATATGATAAAAAAAGAATAAGAAGAACAAGACAATCTTGAACTACTTTGCCCATGCTAGAGTAGAGTAGATAGAAAAAAACAGGTAATAAATGATATTAGAATGCTTTGCAAAAACATAATCCTGTTCAAATCAACATTGCTCTCAAAATGGCCTCTTAATGCTCAGCTAATGCGCAATTTAACTCGCCCGGCCACACTCGATCGTACGATTGTAGACACACACACACACACACACACGCACAGCCCCATCCATACCTATGAAGAAAGCACTGGAAAAGCATGCGACGTCTTCGTGCTGCGGCACTGCTGCACAAGAACGTAAACAACGTGTCTGCTATCGAGCGATCATCCGATCCGGTGCGCCGATGCCAAAGACGGGCAAAAACAACGTCTGTAGCTGTTTTTGTTTTTCGCAACGGTGACTCAGAATCTTGCCCCTTTCATATGAATAATTACAACAATATTATGTGGATAGGTAGATGCTTACGTATTAAAAAGCCAATGGGAAAGTTAGGAATGTTATATCCATGCTAAACAGCGTTTCATGATCTTTAAAGCACTCTAAAAACTATAAATTTTTCTTGACCTGCTTGTTTTAGGTCAGCAAACGAATTTATTTAGATAAAAGAAAGGTGTTATGTTTTAGTAGTTATTTGTTTAGTGGCAAACAAATAAGGCAAAAAATGATAAATATTATCAAATAAATATGGAAACTGGCAAAAGGGCGACCAAAATGGCTCATAAATGCGCATTTGAGCTCGTCTGACTTGGGTCGGTACTTTGGAATGCAAGCTGCATATGAAACGTAAACAGCAATCTTCCGATGGGCGAAGCGTGATTGACAAAAACAACTCTCGACCTCTTGTTTTTTTTTCGCCAGGGATGACTCATAGTCTGCGTTCTTAAGATATAGACCACCGCAACCACTCCACGTGGGGTTGTGGTTGGAAAAGAAAGGGCAAAAAACAAAGCGAAGGGTCGTCAAAAGTAGACAGACAGTTGTAGAAATCACCATATTGGATAAGAATAAACCTTATTCAAATGAAACTATTGAAAATGCTTTTAATGACATCTTTACAAGTGAAACAATTTGGTAAAATGTTGATAAGACCAATGAATAATACTGACAAAGTGGTGAAGCAATTAAACGCTCCAGAGGACGCAAAAACAACACACACAGGAAACGTTGCAATGGCATCCTGGAAATGCTTGTGCTGTTGCCATGCATGCCACACGGATGCACACATAACTTCACTCAAATCACTGCACCGTGGTTCGGTAGGTGAAATAACTACTACCAGAAAACAATCATCCCACGGTGGGGAGAAGGCATCGAACGATCATCCGATTTGGAAATGGAATCGAGAAGAAGAAAAGGCACAAACCACGACAGTTAAGGGTTGAATCATACGTTGTTTTGTGAATGCTGAACACGTGAATAGCAAGGGAACGCGCGAGGTCGTCAGCTGAAGGGCGTTGGGCTTCGAAAAGGATGCTATCCGAAGTGAAGTGAGAAGACGCCCATTTTATCTTCTTTTTTTTCTACATCTATTTAAAGCTCATTTACATAAATATGTATTTAATGCGGACGATGCAAACAACGCTCGGGAAGAAGAATATTCTTCAATTCGCTTTCGCTGATTTACTTAATCGATTTTTAAATTTTTGGGATCTAAATTTCGCTACCGACATCGCTGTTGTTCCGCTCATCCATCTTATTGATTGGTATCGTGTCATCTTGCGATGGCTTGCGATGGCATCATAACAGCTAGCTCTTGAAATGAATGAACAATTTCGCACCATTACAATAGTGCTTGGTGTAGCGGAACTACTCAATCAACCATTTGTAGCAGTTTCTTTGCGTATTTTTTTAAAACTAAAAATTAATTTGCTTTTCATCTATATCATCTTTTCTGACAGTGCGCATATAATACCAGTACTAAAGACTGACCTACCCAGCAGCACTGACATTGTGAGCACCAATGAACAACGATCAAAGCGTAACATTGATAAGGATAGCGATGCGAACAGCATCATCCACGTCGAGAACCCCGAAACCGAGGAGCAGGGCACACTTCGCATCGAAGGATATCGAATCGAAAACTCGGAACTGGCGCCCGAACGAGACGAGAACGATGTACCGTCGGTGCGCATCAACACGCAGGTGCAGCTGCGCCTGTTCGGTACGGGCATTACGCGGAATGTGGCCATCATCTTCACGCACGAAACCTACCGGTTCGGGGGCCCGTGTCAGGTGCCGGTCACGGAAAAGTTTCACGTAAGCGTTGCTCAGTGCAGTGCAGCCCGGGGGCGATGCAATTAATGCCATTTGCTTTTCACTTTTCTCCCAGGTGACGTATGCGGAACCGAACGGCCGCAGTGGGCTGGTGGAAATCGAACTGCCGGAAGTGATCAAGAACAAAAAGTATTTCTACATGTGCGCAAAGTACGAGAGCGTCGATCCGTTGGAAGGATCGGACGAATACGATAAGGTACGAGGGTGAAAGCGTGAGAAGAGGGAAGGGCGAAGAGTACGCTTGCACGATGCAAACAGCATGGAGGACCATGTGCGCTTCCCCACCACATGGTCGTGTTTGCGCTCGGTAGTGCATGCGGATAGCATACATCTAGGCGCTTACCTTGTGAATTCATCGATTCTTTCACAATTCGCAGGAAGCATCGAAAGTAAACCCTTTTCTACACCAAGGATCGGATATGTGGTTGCGCATGACTAGCCATCAGCCGTTGCTACCGCTCTGGCTGTCGATCACAGTGATTGCCGTGTGTCTGATGTTTTCGGCGCTCTTCTCTGGCCTTAACTTAGGACTTATGTCATTGGATAAAACCGATTTGCAGGTACGCTTTGCTCGTGTGTTTGTGTTACACTACCACTACCATACTTATTACCACTGCTCATGCCCAATAGATCCTGTGCAATACCGGCAGCGACAAGGAAAAGGAGTACGCCAGGGCCATTCAACCGGTTCGCAAGCACGGCAACTATTTGCTGTGCAGCATTCTGCTCGGTAACGTGCTGGTCAACTCAACGTTCACCATCCTGCTGGACAGTCTTACGTCGGGACTGTTTGCCGTCATTGGTTCCACCGTTGCGATTGTAATCTTTGGCGAAATCATTCCACAGGTGAGACAGAGTTGTTGTTTGAAAGGGCAGCAGCGAAAATAATGAAGCAACGTAATTAACTTACCCGTTTATCGTAGGCCATCTGTTCGCGACACGGTCTCGCTGTGGGAGCGAAAACTATTTATATCACCAGAGCGTTTATGATGCTCACATATCCAGTATCATACCCAACATCGAAAATACTCGACCTTATCCTGGGCAAGGAAATTGGCAATTTCTACGATCGCGACCGGCTAAAGGAGTTGGTCCAGGTAAAATGATCCCCATTAGCACTCATTAGGCAGCGGCAAACAGATGTACAAATGTATAATATCATTATATTGCTCGCCCCGCTACAGGTTACGAAAGATGTAAACGATTTGGATAAGGATGAAGTGAACGTCATTTCCGGTGTTCTTGAGTTGCGTAAGAAAAAAGTGGAAGACGTGATGACTCGTCTGGAAGATGCCTACATGCTGCCGATGGATGCGGTGATGGATTTCGAAACCATCTCCGAAATTATGCAGACAGGTAACAGCGCGATCCATGTGTGATCATTTTGATTATTGGCATCATGTTTTGGTTTTTGTTTTTAATTTCAGGCTATTCGCGCATTCCCGTTTACGAAGGGGAACGCACGAACATAAAATCCATCCTGCACATCAAGGATCTGGCATTCGTCGACCCGGACGATAACACTCCGATACGGCAGATTTGCGAGTTTTACGGCAACCGGTTACACTTCGTCTTCTTCGACCAGACGCTGGACGTAATGTTTAAGGAGTTTAAAAGCGGCGAGTTCGGGCACATGGCGTTCATACAGAACGTAAACTCGGAGGGCGAGGGCGACCCGTACTACTACACGCTTGGGCTGATCACGCTCGAGGACGTGATTGAGGAGCTGATACAGGCAGAAATAGTCGACGAAACGGACGTGTTCACCGACAACCAGAGCAAAGTGCCGCGCAAACGTATCAAGCGGCAGGGTGTGCCACTGTTCGGCCATCGGTCGGACAAAAATATGGAAGTGCAGCGTATACGCATTGGCCCGCAGCTGCTGTTCGCTACGTACCAATTCATATCGACCGGTAAGTGCAGAGCGCTTTGTCAGTAAGGTTTTATTTTCCGGAAATATGATAAAAGTGCACACGCGTTATCTTTTCGTCTTTAAGGCGTAACGGCGTTTACACCAACCTGCATCTCGGAAACGATCCTGCGCCGCTTGCTGAGTCAAAACATTTTCCATCACATCAAGATCAAGAGCAAAACGAACAACGAACGCGTGGTAATTATCGAGCGCGGTACTGCGATCGACCATTTTGTGCTGATCCTCGAAGGGCGCGTGGAGGTAACCGTTGGCAAGGAGAATTTGCTGTTTGAGAGCGGACCGTTCACCTACTACGGGCTGCAGGCGATCGTGCAAAGTCCCAGCTGTGGTAAGACAGCACACTTATATTGCTACTTTTACGGATGATATCATGTTGTTGCTAAATTACCAGATACGTCCACCAACACGCCGCAGCAAATTTTGGGATCGCTTGAATCCATCAATCGCGACGCCAACTCCAAGCATGTCTTCATACCGGACTACACGGTGAAGGCGATCACGGACGTGCTGTACTTGCAGATCCACCGCAATCTCTATCTGGCGGCCAAACGTGCCACACTGATGGAGCGCAAGCAGAAACTGGGCGACCAGTCGATGGATCCAATCGACGCGGAGGTAGAGCAGGTATGAAATCGCAAGTCGTCAGTGACAGAGCTTCCTCGAATGTGATGATGTGTGTTTTTTTGCTACTCTAGTTGATGCACTCGCTGGATAAAGCAGACCAGAACAGTATCACACCCGATGCTACCAACTTGACTGTCAATTCCGGGGCGAAGGCTAGTAAATCGTCAAGCGATGTGGCTTCACCGATTACGGCCTTAAATGTAAGTTTAGAGTGCGTTTAGAAGCAACATCCTTTTCCACCCTTCGGATGTTGTTTGCATTGCGATATTTGAATTGATGCAAATGATATGTGTAAGTTTGTACCCCAACTGTAGCCCGTGAATGTGCTCTGTAAGTGTAACACTAATGTGAACAGTGTGTAGCTGTGTACTTAGGTTTTTGATCGTCGTCGTTATTAGTGGTCATTGTTTTACCCGTTGTAAAAGCTAACCGGTTGCAATTCCATGTTTTTTCTGTCTTTTTCTCATTAAAGGATCCTATTAACAATACGAACTCCTCTGTGACTCCTCGCAACCATATAGTATTAGAGCACGACAATTCTTCCAGTGCCGCTGCTGCCAACGATATTAACATAGGTAGTTAAAATTGAAAAATGTACCCCCCAATAATAGCATTTTGTGTAGTGTCCCCCTGTTACCTGTTAATTGACAGCCAAGAGCCAAGTACACTAATCCATAATCCTTCGCCATGTTTCTGCCACACACATCCGGTTTGCCGTCTGCCGGGGTTTTGTTACAGGAGCATCGACCAGCTACGGAAATGAAATGGTTGTCGCCGGGGACCGGGACACGGATCCCAGCAGTGCCCCACTGCTGCCAAAGCCATAACCCACGGTGTACCTCGTTGTACTGTACTACACCCTCGCGTACAGCACCAGCAGAGCATCCGGCCATGCATCGAACCCATCATCACCACCAATACCACCACCACCCGTACCATTGCCAATTCGATAGGAGTTTATCGTTCGACTGTTGGATGTCGTGTTAGCCTGTGCGTGCGTGCGTGCGCGCTCCGATCCACTTCCTCACTCTGATCCCCATCTTAACTACCTACTTGTTCTATCAATTTACTCTGCTATATATTATTAAAAACCGTTACCTAGAGTTTACCAGGGTTTGTGCTAATAATCGTGTGGCATTTTTGTTTTTGTTTTAAACTTACGCAAAGCACGTGCAATACACGGACCGAACGCGTACGCGAAAGAGTAGTAGTAGAAATGCGCTGTACGCGCTAGTGAGATTTGTTAACGTTGTTGGGTTAGAGAGATTGTTGTTTAACGACTGTGTAAATTAGTATTACTGTTATTATTTTCGCGTGACGCTCGGGTTGTGCTCCCCAAAACCCCATCCGACGGTACCATGACGGAGCAAGACTTAAAGGCAAAAAATAAAGCCCCGCCGCAACCTTGCACCCGTGGATTCGGTCAGTGCTGCTGCTGAAAATTCGGAGGTTGTTGTGTCTCCTCGCAGCAATCGTTATAGCCAGCGTCTGTCGTTAAGGCAATCGGTTTTGTAGCCAATCCCTTCACTCAGTTAATCCTTCACCTGAGCGTACAAAAGAGCGTGCCTACTTCTCCGTCGCCGGACCGCCGGATCAAGCGGCAACCGGGGACCGGGAAGGATCGCGAAAGCCCCGTTACTGACTGGTGAAAGTATACCGAGCGATAGAACAAACACAAACGTCTATTTGGACGTCGAGGGGCACCGTGTGCTATATTTATCCTAGGACGAGCAATCCGGTGCGCGATGTACTTACCGGATGGGAGGGAGTCGTAGGCGAAAATGTATCGCGATGATTGATGGTCCGCAACACTGTATAACCCAAAAAGTGAAGCCAAAAGATTAAAAAAAACACACACACACATGGGCGGCCATGATGGCCCCAGCGAATTAGGAAAGTAGTGTATGATAGTGTACAATCGAAATGGTAAAACTCGTTAAAGACAAGATCGTGTGACTGAGCGCACTTAACAGTACCGTACTGGGAAATATGAAAAACCCCCCTATCGTTTAGGGTACAGGATAGCGGATTAGGAACGAAACCGAAGATGTATTGAGGTCTGCAACGGGCTAGCAGCCAGCCGTTGTTTTCGGTGTGCCGATGGAGAATCTCCGCAGCACGGTATGTTTTTTTGTTTGTTGGTTTTAGTTCTATTACGAAGCTTTGGTTAATCGTTTATGTTTTTTTTTTTTTGGCAACAAGGGTAGAAACAAAGACACAACAACCACAAAAAAAAAGATAAAATACATCTTTGATATAGTGAGATAGTGTAATTTGGCTAGGCGCCAGTGCAACGAGCTAGTTCAGCAAGTAAGTAAGCAAGTACCGAATTTCGCAAAGAAAAAAAAAACAGAAAAAAGAAATATTTTTCCACTTTCCACTCGTAGTTGAATTTGAATACCACGAAGAAAATATACACATCTACGTGCATGGGTGCGCCATTGTATAATAACTGCGTGTGATTAATAACTGCGTTCACCACTCTGTAGCATGAAAGAAAGTTCCTACGCGTCTTAACTGTAACTGAATGTAAGTGTTTATTATTATTCGTCTATTTTATATTTCCTCCAAAAAATGTTTGCAAATAGCAGTAAAATATTAAAACAAAACAGTTAACACACAGCATAAACTTTCAGTCCGCACTGTACGATTCAGATGAATCGCTATCGATGGGACCGGACTGGACACCGATGCCGTGCAATCCGTTCATGGCGAACCTGTACTTCAGGAAACAAATGGGTAAGTAGCTCAATATTTCACGTACGCTCACTAGCACATCGTCGGTCTTCATTTACCTGTACCTAGCTGTTGAAACATGCCCCAATGCATCAAACGGTGTATACGCAAGTGTGCTGACATATGACGCTCCGCTAAAGACTTAGCGCCAGGGAAGATAAAATGTATCATCAATTATCTGCCTAGCCGAGACTGAGACTGAGACCGATTCGTTCGCTTCCCCCCCCCCCCCCCCTCTGCGATAGTCACACGCAATTGATCTTACGGTCGGTGACAGTGATTGGTTGGAAAATAGGCTCTTATCACAAGATGCCCGGCAGAACCGATTCATCGCACAACGGTTCTGTTTTAGCGCATCGCTTGCTAATGACGTTAGTAGGGGGGGGGGGTGTAATTTTGCGTACGCAAATTATTGGGCATCAATCAAGGTGGACCAGAAATTAGTGAAATCAATCACATGAACGAAAAAGATGGAATGCACACAAAAAAGGGGCGAATGCTTGGCATGGGAAAGTGATGCATCATCCCTGGCTGTATAGTACCGGACAGGGACGAAGACGAATCAAACGCCATCATCTATTTGTAATCGTATTATTTGTGTGGGCCAAAGTTTTCCAAGCAACGGCAAACCCTTTACCGAACTCGGAAGAGTTGATAAAGTGCGACAGACACACACATCCTGTAAAAATAGATTGAACTATTCCTGAAGTGACTATTCAGGTCACAATCATCTAGTTGATAAGCATAAGGGCAGATTTTAATAGTCATTTCGGGGTATAAGGGTAGCAGCTCATTGTCAGCTGGCAGGTGTGTAATAATTATCACATAATCGTATCTTACGGCGCCGCCTACCCCACTACTAACAGCGGCGCAATGATGGTTGATAAGCGCTCCTTTCTATTTTTGGTAAACAAGCATTGATTTTGGGAACACTGCGATCACTGCTCGAATATTACTAATTTGGCTAATTAATTGAATCGAACTTCTTGTAACCTTAACATGTTTATCCACTTTTCTAAATGATGGCTCCAAATGTCTACTAAACTCAGTACACTTCTATCTGCTCTCATCTTGGACACGCACTTACGAAAAGGGTTTGAGTTAGAATAACAAAACAATGGAAGGCACACTGAGCGGTGTGAAATCCAAGCTGTTGGAAATGCTGTACAGGTATTCCCCAATATAGGCCATTAGAGCAAACTTGGTTTTCGTCTTAAGATTACAATTTTGTTCCCTTTAAAATTGTTTTAAAATTCGACACAATCGAGGTCTCCAATCAGTACAAAGTGTTCAAAGAACTGTTAAATTTAGAAAATCCCCTATAGCAAAATCGCGTATATCGGAGAATAACTGTACTTCAAATACTATAGACCGGTTGTAAATATTCGCATCGTGCCTCCAGGCACTGTCATAAGTTAAATTCTCGACAGCACATTTATGCACATTCCATACGAACGAAGGCATATCACACCACAAATGCTTTTTGCACTGTTGTGTTGGAGTGGATCAATCGTTTCTTAGAGTGTGTTCGCTTAGTGTTCTAGTCCAGCTGGGTGCTGGAGGAGGATGGTACTGTTTTGCGTCATGCTCCCGGCAGTACCGTCGCATACCCGGCTAGGGACGATAATCGTCGATGACTTAAGCTTTCTATAGCGTGCTCTTGAACGTGTGACAAGTAGATTCGATTGCTAGACTGGTTGTAAATTAATTGACTTTCCCCCCAGTGGCTGAAGTGTGTGTGTGTTTTAATCCAGTTACGCGTGGCACCTATCAACGCTCGCGCTAATCAGTGTCCCCTGTTCTTGTCTACCTTGGGCAGGAAGTCGTTTTATGTGATGGCCATTGCACGTAGGGTGATAGCGGTTAATGCGCGGAAGAACGCTTTTCCTGGTGTGCAGGTACGGGGAAAATGATTAAAAAAGAAGCTTGAAAAGGGGTTTTTTGCTATCGGAAAATGGCCTTCGCCCTACTAAATTACTAACCACAAGGTGACTGTGGTAGAACCTTCAAACCGTCAAACGTTTTTAATCTCAGCGCCATTGGTTACGCCAGCAACACAATCCAATTGGAATCGGGCAACCGAATGGGTTATTTCACAATCACGCAAGCAAGTACGCTTAGTTTGAGTACTATCTATCATACTTCTAAGGTTTATGGGATAAGTATAATCAGTTTTAGGAAGCAAATGCTTGAACAGTTGTTAGCAGCACTAAGTCACAGCTTGCAGCCGTCATACTACTTCTTCTATGGAGGTGCGTTTGAATTGATTTGACAACGAGCTATAGGGGCACACGCACTTTTGGTTTGCGGTCTGTGATTGCCCTCGAAGTTAGCACGTACACCGGGAGAGTTCAAAGCGTCCGGTAAACAAAAAAAAAAACGACCGACGGTGGATCGTTTTGGTCATCCAGATTCGGAAGCGGACACCTTCGCGGGAAGTGGGGGATTGCCAACGATCGTCCAAAAAAGTTTCGACGGACAGGTAGGGGGAATCATCACACCCATGTCGAAACACCCCCCGTCCGCCTGCTGGTTGATACTAGAAATAATTAGCAAGCTTCTTCTTCTTTTTTTTTACTAGCCCGCTTTCACACGGTTGTAGTAATTGTTTTGAAATAGAATCAGATATGATTCTCCGCGACTTTAACCTAGAAGCTTAGGGTAGAGCATTCGCTGTGTAGGCATTTCCACTTAAAACCTTGTTAACGGGCGACGAATGCTGCTTGTTAACCTGCACTGGCGGCGAGTGGGCATCAAGTGCTTGAACAGGCTTAAATGTGCTGATAGTGAGCTTGAATTTAATGAAAATAAAGCCTTTTTTCTAGTATTCAAGTATAAAAAACTATTGTGAAAATAGGTAGTTCGTGATCAAGATATTAATGATCATAATTACGCGATGAAATGAGTTTCTGTACTGTGACTTTTCGATCAAACCAAACCATACTTTTGGTCATAATTAATTACTCCTAACCGGCGCACCTCAGACGATGCGCAGTACCAGCTGGATGTGAAATAAAGATGCTGTACTGTTACAGTACCAGCCTGTCGCTATCTGTGCCGTCTGTCTTTCCAGCTGTTGCGTGCTTATCTCTCCCCGTTGGAGAAAAGAGAGATCCCCGTACCCCGCCGAACGGCGATAGTTCCTTGCAGGAAGGAGTCGATCGATCTACTCAACCTGACAGCATCATCCTACACAAACACACTTGCGCATCAGTTGCGCCCTCCCAATACTACGCTGCCGGCTCGGGCCCGGGTGTACTATACCACCACGCTGTACCCTGTACCCCTTTAAACGTTCCCTCTCACTCCCGCGCATTATCTTCGGCGGTCACTACAGTGACACACGCTGCGCTTCTTTCCTCGTTTGGGCACCAAAGCCGACGATTGCACTTGGTGTGCGTAGTTGTACTGGTAGTAGTAGTAGCAGTAGTAGTAGTAGGTAGTCGCACATCGGAAAACATTGTTAGCTCTACATATTGACACCCCGGGCGAGCGTACTGGTTGCGTACTCTGGAGGGACCGGGCCCGGCCGCGGCGGGTATAAAAGCGTGTCGCCAAATGAAGACGCTTTTTAGAAGTCTTGCGAAGACGGTCGCCGTCAGACGCCGGGTCTAGCTAGGCGCGCTTTGTTGTGTGTTGGAGCGATCGCGCGGTGGTCACGTTAGCCAGTCGTATGTTAATGTAGGGGAGGGCGGGCAATAATTTCCCTCCTTCCGCACTACCGAGTCTGGGTCGTCTGGTGCTCGTGGGGATGCGAGCAGGTGTTGTTGTTTTGGGGCGCGGGATGTGTTTTCCCCCAAATTAGAGTGTGCATTGTTTGTTCAACCCTGCTAGCCGTTATGCTGTCTGTGTGGAACTGGGCTTGAATGTGTGTGTGTTAGTTGTTTAGTAGCTTTTTATGGGGAAAAGGTTTTAAAATGTAATGGTGCTTTCTTCAATGTATTGTTTAGTGTATAACGGAATAGTGATCGAAAGCTTGTCTAATACATCGTTAGACAGCGTGCACACGATCGCTTCTATCGGTCTTACCATTATTTTACAGCAATATTTCTCTGTTATCCCCTTTCTCCCCCCAAAAACAGTTCCTTCAACCGTACGAAGTACCAGTGCAGTGTGGTGGTGTAGTGAAACGTGTTGTGCTTGTGTGGTGACTAGCGTTGAATGTGTGTGTACGTGAGTGACAGGGAATAGTGGAAGATTCCGGCAGCAAAACCCATCCCGAATCCCATTTTGCCAAATTGCGGCCTTAGTGAGGCAACGCAAAGTGACGGAAACAGTGGCCCGAAACAGGGTTACAGGTTAGTTTGCGCTTTCTTCTTTGTACTACACCAGCAGCAGTAGTTATTGTTACCCACATCATCATCATCATCATCATCATCAACACATTATCATCACATTACCGTCAACTTCGTCATTTACATACCAGTTGCCAGTGTTGTGCGCTTGTGCTTGTGCGGTTCTTTGCGGTTGGATGGTGTGGAATTTTGCACTACTTGGTGTGCCCGGAAAGGGATACGAAATTGAAGAAAATTAGACAATATGACGACCCTACAAATCTGTGCGCGGAACCCCGCGAACGCACGGTCGCTGTCACGTGTCGCAATGGGAGTTCCCTCCCTTGGTAACCTTTTGAGTGTTTGGAGGGGTTTTCAAGTGGATGCGTTGAAGCCTGGTACATATAGTATTTCTTTCTCCCTCATTTACACCAACATATGTTTGCTCCACATTTTGCTGTGCTGTGTGTGTTATGTTGCAATGTTGCACTTCCTACCGCTAACGATTCTTACCCGCAGATGCTTCCTAGACAGTGTGTGGAGGGCGACGGTACGCCACGCATACTTTTGCCAGTAATTTGCATCTCTCGGTGCATCTCTCATTTAGAGCAGTGCCGCCTTTCCCGTTTGTCTCATCCACTCCCTCCCCTTCCGGTCAACGGGCGAGGGTCGTAGGAATCCGGCCTGGGGAGGCGTAGCGAATGATTTCGATCTTGACTCCGTGATTTGCTCCCGCAGCTCATCTGGGGCACTACGATGTGCCCCCCCCCCCCCACAACACACATGCACAAGAATGCACATAAGCGCAGCAGGCGGCCTTTGCGGACAATTGGACGTACGTGCTAGCGTCTGTGTGACACCATTGGGTGGAGAGAGAGAAAAAGAAAACGGCCCCGACGCTGGCTATGCTTGGACCTGGGTACACGATTTGTTGTATGCAGTAGCCGTCATAGCTCTAACATTAGCCCAAAAATTTCTGCACAGCAATGTGGGTGATTAGGCTGTTACGATATCGATAAAAAAAACTGCCGGAAGAACCTTTAGAACGCAGCAATCCGTAGGTGATCAATTGCCCAATATTATCACCATTAAATTAAGACCGATGATCGCGTGACAGTTGATTCCACCCAATCAATCGGGCTGTGTGTTGCTTGTTTTGCCGGGCGATAGTACAACATAATTGGCCATTGGCACTCACCCTCAACACTCTACACAGCGTGTTTGCAGCAAGTATGATCGATTATTAATGGTCTGTTGTTCAGAGGAAGGAGCCTTCGAAGCCAGCGGCTTGGAAGGGAAGAACGAACGGCTGTGGGTTACACAGCCTTATCGCAGTTCCGATATTACGATTCAATATTAATTGATGTAAACGCGAACATCGCCATCGCTTACAAATAGCTGGCTAGCTCATGTGTGGAGGAGAGTTTGAATGAGAGCTCCTGACGGCGATCGCATGTTCGCTTTCACCGCGCTTTAGCGATCCAGTGTGTCGTGGACGTGGTGGGCTGTGACAGTGGGCCCCCACCACCAGGTACAAGTGGCCACAATGTTAAATTAAACCACAAAAAAGGAGGCTTTTGATTAGGCACCACTATGTTGGAGGTGCAGCGGCACCGGTTCCATCGCGATGCACTTGCTCCAAAACCCCGCGATTCTGGCGGGTGGCTGGCGAACACAGACGACAAGCTTTGCAGTAACATATTTATTCATGAGCTGTGCTGATGCCCATATTAGACGACTTTGGCGCTGGCGGGCGGGTGGAAAAACTCGAACCAGTCCCGCGGGAGTGAGACTGTTAGGGAGGCGAGACGTTCAGCGCCCGGTCAGCTCTGATTATGTCTTTCGGTTTGGTTGTGTGAGGCGGCCGTGCCGTTTCGTCGTGACATAAATTCCCTTCCCTTGGCCACAGTTCCGGAGAGTGTGCGTCACCACTACTACTACTAACTACTACTACTGCGCACTCATCCTCACACGCTCGGATCTGTCGCGCACCATTCGGTACGACAGGAGTGGACAGTTTTGGGGCCGGCAGACTCCGATCTGGCCGAAGCTCGCGGCCGAAGCTCGCGAACAGCTTACTGCTGGCCAGCACGCTCGAAACGAATCGATCGAGCGGAAGGGTCGAGAGTGTATTCGGCTGAGACCGGACCGTGGACCGGGGGGAGGGCTACCTCACGCGCGTTACTGATGTGGTGGAGAGAAGCGAGTGGCTGAGAATGTGGCGTTGGAGGGGTTGTGCCACGGTCCGCCATTTAAAACAGCGCGGGAGGAAGGGTTAAGAACAATAAAACATCACCAATTAGTTGGACGCGGGTGTTTGGTTCTAGTTTATAAATAAGGGTACCGTGTCGGCGATCCCCAATAGTCGGTTGCAATTCGTCGTCGGGTTCGTGCGAGAAGTGCTCGTAATACAGGGAGAGAGAGAGACAGAGAAAGAGAGCGCTATTTGATGAGATCGGCAGTGCGAACAGAGCAGCTAGCGCGTTGCTAGGGAAGCCAATCGTCCTGCCACATCTTCCTGCCAGGAGAGCATTTCGAACGCTTGCGGTGACGGTTGCGCAAGGATAAAACGCAGCCCGGAAAAAACGCATAGTGGTGGTGTTTGCGACGGAGAGGCGTGATACAAATTTTGGGTGCAAAGAAAAGTGTCCTAATCGGTCGTGAGAGTGATAATTACTGTTTATCTTGCTGTAAAATTTTGATCGAATACTACAAGTGCGGCGCTTTCGCGTACAAAGCCTCACAGGGGACCAAGGTGAAGTGTGCTGGAGCTTTTGAAAAAATCAGCAAATTGTTCAATTGTGAGCGAAAGGCAAACGGCAAGTGTCCCAGATTATCACCCGCCCACCCACCAGCACTGTGTTTCTAGCCGTCCAGCTTTCTGCCCCGGTGCGCATCCGGGCTACACAGGTTCAAGTGGTTGTTGTGGCGCGTGCATAGCTGTCGGACGTTTCGTCCTCCATCACCGGCGCGAGCTCGTGACAGTTCCCGAGGGTACCGAATATCCCCATCATCATCGTTACCTGCTGCTGGTTGCTGCTAATAGCTCGGGCGAGATTCACTCTAAACGGCCACGGCAAGCGGGCAAGTGAGCTTAGTGTGTGAGATTTGGAACGACCGTATCTCCCGCCGGCACCTGCCCTGCCGCTCACACGTGTGAGCTTGGTATCGGCGTACAACCCGGAACCTGCCCGCAGTTTTTTTGTTTTGTTTTGTTTTGTGCCGGAGCCGGAGCGCTCCCGGAGTGAAATCATGAAGAAAACGTAATTATACACAGCTGCGCAATTGACCAGCAGTACTAATAGTAGTAGTAGTAGTAATAGTAGTATTAGTAGATTGTTCTCCCTTCTCGTTCCACCGCATCTAAAATCCTGCATCCAGCACTCGCGTGCTCATCATTTGCATTCTTTTCGTAACCCTCTCGCCACTGCCCCGTCCGCAAACGATCATGCGGTGCGATCGAATTTGGAATCGATCGGGTGAGCAACTGTCTCCGCCGCCTCCTCCTCCGCCGCCATCCAAGTGCAGTGGCAAGTCGTTGATTGGTGAGAACAATTCCCACGGCTGACCGGGTTGGGTCGGGTGTCTGCGCTGCGCTCAGTAGCAACCTCAGCAAGGGACGGCAGGTGGGGGCACCGTGTGCAGTGCAAAAACATGTGGAGAAGGGGAGGGGGAGGGGGGTGTGTGTGGTTCTGATGCACCCCTCTTTGGACCTGCAAACACGATTTTGGTCGCCCGAAACAGCCTGTAGTGCGTCAAGTGAACGGTGCGTGCCGGGTGGCGATCATCTGATCATCGTGTAGCGTGCCCCGGTGGGAATGACCCAAAGGGACGGAAGGTGATGATGTTCGTGAACTCGCACGCACTTTGTCTCAAGGTTGTAAGGGAGCGATTTTTTGTTGTTGTTTTACATTGCGAAATATTTGTGCAACGTTGCTAATTAGATTGGCAGCCAATTCGTATTCGTATTCGTATTCGTCGTATAAATTTTATTGCGGCTTGAAATGGGGTTTTGTTATTGATGGGTTTTTGTATTGTTTAGGCTACATTAAATTACACTTTAGAAATTGCAAAAAAATATAAATTTGTAATTTTCAATTCAATGTTTAGTTTACGGTTTCAGAGTTTTTTTTAATGGATTTATGAATACCCCACTTTTTTGCTTATTACCGTATTCTACAATTTTTGAATGTCTGCCGCCCAAGAAATTAATTTTCCAAAATTCTTCGAAGAATGTATTTTAAATATATTGTTACGATGTCGGTAAATGATTTGATATTTATTTGTTAAATTCAACAGGCCGCAAGAGGCCCCCTTGAATCGGGATAATGATGATTTCATGATCCTTGGAAAACAACCATAACACAATGGAAACCCACTTGTACTACTCAAGAACTTATATTTGCAAATTAAAGACTGGATATGATTCTTTTGACATAATAATGAGAATTATCAATTTGAAGAAATAGGATTGATGAAAAATTTAAAACATAATAAAACAATATTTCGTTAATCTAACTCGTAAATACTATGACATTAGCGGATTTAAAGTTCAACCTGACCTTAAAACATTGACATCAACAAAACCTGGATAATCTTTTTTACTGTGTCTGGATAATGTTTTGTCCTTGGATATAGATAGTGCTTAAAGCTGCCATACCCTGAATATCTATGAACTCGTTCATCTTCATCCTGTGCCAAATGTGTTACATTTAATATTTGCCGCTAAACCGCAAAACTATTCTACAGTACCAGCCACCGCATCACAGAACTGCATAACACTACATACCGAGAGCGTTCACAAACGATCACAACACCTTAAACCCACCATCGACATATAGAAACAAGGGGTGCGTGTGTGTATGAATTGATAATTTCATTGCCGTTTGTTTGCGTTCCACCGGTCGCATCGCATCGGGGTTCGTGGAAACTTTTGACAGCGTCCTTGGCTCATGCCAAAAATGGTACGATCGCGGTTCTACTAGTAGCCGCAGTAGCAGCAGTTAGGCAGGACGGAAGAGGTGTCATGTTGAATGCGCGTTGTATCAGCAACGCCAAGACGGCTGGAGCGATTCTCGACGCGGAGAACTTCGGACCAGACGCCAGACGGAAGGGTGCACCGTCGCTTTTAATTGCGCATTCGCTACCCCTAAATCAATGCCTTCCCGTCCCTTCCCGTTCTCGACAACCTGTCCGCCATTCCGGCCCGTTATCAACAGCAAACCACCCGTGGCCCGTGTTTGTCTGTGCGCGCCATGGCAATTATGAAGCTTTGATTAATTGATTAACTTTTAATTGATTTATTAAATTCTGCCGCTTATTAATGGTGAAAAGCTTATCATGTGGGGGGGTGGTGGAAGGGCCAGCAGTGTACCGGTCGCAACTGGCAACTACATGCAACACGGTCCCCAAAGCGGTGGAGGTTTGATCGTTTGCTTCGCCGGTCGAACGGTCGAACGATCGAAACGCGAAACAATTAGCTTAAAATGGAATGAAAACATGTCTTGAGCACGCAATGGTAACGTGTTTGCTAGGAATGCCTTTTCTAGCGGTGCAGCAACTCTCAGCCTCACGTCTGGTGAGATTTTCTGCAGATAGATGCCACTGGAGGAATAACAACAACGACAAAAACCCCCCCCGGTGAACCTGTCATTCGTTGGCGTTGGGTGACGAAATGAGCGTCCATAAATCTTCTAACGATGGTGCAGTCGGATGGTACGGTACGCACAGATCTGCCACTCTCGATTGGGTGGGTTTGATAATGATTTCCAGTTCGGCACTCCATAAGCAGAGTGAAAATAATATTAATGTACGAACGTGCAGTTGCGGCAGATCTGTTTTTTGTTTTGTTTTTTTTTTGCTTAACATTATTATGCCCCCCGGCAGAATCATTTCAGCTGTAGCGTAGCGCCCTTTAATGAGCGATGAAGGATGTTTACTGCTGCGGGGTGTAAGTGATGTGATATGTTTTTGTTCTCCTTTCTTATCTGTCAAGAGTTTCGTACCAGCATTTCATGCCTCCATAAACAAATCACATGTACACATTTTATGTCCAAATGGGACATGTGTTGTTTGTTAGATATAGAAGAGGGTTTTTGTCTCAATTGAGTCGAATGGGACACACTTAATTTAACAAACATTTGCCCAACAAACAATCTATCAGGTTGCCTAGGCCGACGTAGCCTTTGCACCATCAATGCGAATTGCTCTGATGAGCTGAATCATCCGCTTGGTGTGGCCCCTTTCGTTGTCAGAAAAGCTCCCAGCGATAGGATGGAATTTTGCACGCGATCGTCACGCGACCGCGCGACTGGGGACAAGTGGACATAGCAGGATGGCAAAGCAGCAAAGTTCACACACGCCTATTGTCACGAGCATACGCATAAGCATAGAAGGGAGGATCCAAAACCCAAACAGGACGGAACTGGAAAAAGCCAACCGAACTGTAGCATTGGCGCCAGCCGAACCTTAACCAATTGCTTGCTCACTAACTGAACTTGTAATTGATCCTGATCTGGCCCATGCGTGAATCGCTTTGCAACGCACAATTGAGTGGACGGGCTAATGGAGTCAATAGATTTATTTGTTATTGTCCCACTGCTCTAATTATGTTGTTGGTTTGATAGCTGGGGCTTTGAACAACAATTTGTATGACATGACGTAAGCGACCGTTCAATGGCCACCAGCATATGATCCGTGCGCCCCCAACCGCAATGCGATCAAGTTCAAGCGTTGTTGGCTGTTGGTTGGCGAGGTGTTAAAAGCTTTCATCCCTTTTCGTGTGCCAGCTGTTCTGTGCGTGCGTCAGTGAGGTAATGGTTTGGTAAACAGATGTATTATGCTGAGCAGCTCTCAAACATAGCCAGTCCTTTCCGTCCTTTCAGATGCAGTTAGCGTGCTATTAACGGTGGTGTTACATCACGTGCAATAATGGCCGTTTAGCTTGACAGAAGTGTATGTTCTCTGAATGCGGAAGGGATGCCACTGGACATATCGTAGATATTACAAGACCTTCAATTAAGATTTTTCGATTTTCATAATCCGATATCTACCAATTTCCTTGTAAGCCGTAATGGAGTGTGGTATACGTCTGATATCCGGCAAACATATCATGATCGCGATCTTAGCTAAACAAGATCATCAACAACGAAAATTTTCAGAAGATTCTCGTTCGGAGCAAAATGAAATACATACTCAGAATTAACGTTAGACAGTGTTTAGAAACCACTCAGAATGCAACGCATTATATCCAAGAAATAGTTCTCATTTATACGCTTCCTTTGGCAGAGAACCTAATCCGCCTTTATGTGTTGCCGAATGTCTGTGTCATCCGGTGCGGTGATGGCTTCAAACGATCGATTAACCACTGACCTGTATGGCGCTCGGTGCCGATTAGCGATTGACGTTAGTGGAGAGCGTGCGCTCGTGTCAGTTATTGGTTGGCCGTTTTCCCCCGGCCCAGGCGAAGCACTGAGCTTGGATTATGTCACCTTTAATTGTACGATTTTATTGTCCGTCCGACACCACCAAACGGGCATCGTGGTGGACGGAGCTTGTGACGTACTACGATCGATTTGCGGGTGCAAATCGTGATCGTGACCATGATTAGAAGGATGCGTATGATTTGACACTCACCAGCAAGACACAAAGCAAAGCTGATGTCGATCGCAAGCGTGTTCTGATGTCTTAATGGTGAAAGAAAAATACCTCAACAAAAATGAAAAACAAAACTGCAAGACACATAAATTGAGCATTGTTTCTAAAAAGTTGAGGCTTTTCACACCCACACACCCACTTGCTGCTGACATCCGCTTTCTAGAATGCGTTGGACTTTTACCATCGGTTTACCGACCCGGGGCAAACCCGTGTGTACTGTCGAGTCTGGTCGAGACACCTTTTAGCATACTTATCACATTGACCATGCCTGTGCCAGACCCTCATCATCGTAATCATCATCGTAATCATCATCTTCATCATCGCTACACCGGTAGCTCGGCCGACGTGTACGGGGGCCGACCGGGCGGTAAGTTTGATGTCGTGACTCACATGACTCGCATGACGCGATGATGAACAGTGAACCGTTTATCACCGTGCCTGTCCCAGAAGGGGTTCGCTGGGTTGAGGGACACGATCGCCACGTGTTCGGTGTTCGGCAGGGTCTACTGCTCCTTTCCGAAAGGGTTTATTTTTTGTGCCAATCCGTAAAGCACGCGACGGTATGTGAAATAAGCATGCAAATAATGGCAAGTGAATTGTAGTTGTCGATCGATGTGTTACAAATATCTTACTTCCATCATACCGGTCATGGAGGCAGAATTCAATAAAGATATAGTTTTCACCACAATGTTAATCACATGGCTGTTCTGCAAGAGCATCACCCATCTGTTTGGAAGGGACTCCCCAAATCGTGCAAATCGCTCCCATTCTTAGGTAACTTGTTTATCCCATACCAATTAAAACGGAGGTTTCACGTGACGTGCAAAGCAGTCGTGCGAATTGGAAACATAAATAGACTACCTGTTAATAACACTTGTTTTGTTATTCTCACCGTTGACAGCTTCTTGCTCCGGTGGCGCGCGTTTTCCATAGGGTTCAATGTTGGCTAAAATGAAAACCCTAATTCCACATGTGGACAGATCCTCCTCGTGGCGAAAAGTGGCCAACAAATATAGCTCCCATTCAGTAGGGCACGGTTAAGCGGGAGGCGGCACTGTTTACCTCGCTTCACATGTGCTGATTCAATTAGCGCCTATCTGTCCAGCCCGGATCGGATGCTCCCCATAATCGGGATGCGATTTCTATTCGCGCTGATCTGATCGAGTTTAAAAAAGCACAGCACAAACTGAAACAGCAAACGGACGTGGACGCGCTCGTGACTCGTAACTGGATACGCAAATAAATTGGAAGGCAGTTGCGATCGTGTGCGACTATTTGTGTGACACGATGCCACCCCATGCAAACACAAATGTATGGTGGGGTGAGATGGGTGGGGGTTACAGAGGGTGACACGATCGCGCACCGTGTGTCAACAATCGTAATAGGATGAGAGATGAGAAGATTGGAGACTCCGCGCGCGTGTGTGTGTACATGGTTTGCTGGAGCTAAACTTGTCAATCAGAACTGCGAGTGGTGGCATCGGCCCAGATTTGGTAATGTGACGCCTATTAGTTATGGCGATTGTTTTCAGCATTATCACCTCCTAGTACGGTGGGGACGGGACGGCGTCTTATCGGCCAATTGACATGCTAATCAATGGCCCGTTGTCCTAGACCTAGTTTTAGTGGGTATTTGTTTTGTAGTTCCCGAAGGTAAGCATATGGAGTGGTATCTAGAGGACTTTTGGACACATTGAAGCTTCAGTGGATGTCAGTGGTGAATGTGTTTGTATATTTTTCGTAAAATAAGCTGCTATCAAAATGATTTCTAGTGCACTGAAAGATGCCCTTCGATTAACATCATTTGACTGGCGCGCGTCTAATGAAGATGCAGTGCCTAGCCCAGCCACCCAGTGCCTAATTCCGCCCCTTTTACTAGAAGCAATCTGAATCGTAAGGCTAAGTAGCAAATGATTCGCTCTAATGGCAAATGATAAGTATCGCTGTAATCTTCGTATAATCCCCCCACCCCCGTGGGGAACAGGGTGGAATGAGAGAAGCTGGTCACGGAATGTGATCCAACGAGCGAACGAGCGAACGATGGGAGATTAACAATTCGACAGAACAAACGCACATCGCTACATCCCTCTGCTTGATAGGCACGGGGGTGCATTCGGCGCACATAGCAATGACGCATGTGGAGCAACTCGACCCAATGCCCTCGAACTTTGACGATCAAACCGGCTTTTCTCGGCACCAGACGGCCCATTGTTCGGAGAGCGTCTTGATAAAGCTTCCGTCAGCAGACGGAGCGCGACATCGGTATGCGACAATCTAGCGGATATGATGTACTGAGCGGAGTTGTATGCATCTACTCCCTTCTGTGTTTAGCGCTGCACAGAATCACACCAAACTTTGGAGCGTTTGTAACAGCAGCGCGGAAACCCAAACAGCATCGAATATCCAAACCCCGATCCCGCCCCAGGTCCGCACGGATGGCATTTAATTTCTCATCCACACCCCGGCCAGTCGGCAGCACTCATTAGACGCACGGCGGCGGGCACATTGCGGCTACCCGCCTGAAACAATAATTATTGTTGAAGCGTCAAACAAAGGGTGGCCCGGGGCCGATTGTTCGAATTCCACGGCTCACGGCAAGCGTGCAGCTGAACTCGTGCGCCTCCGGTGCAACGGCGAACGCCGTTTGTTTCGGTTTGCAACGCGGGCAGCGGGGTAGCAGCATCCCGCGGTCGATAGCATCCCGGTGCCACGTGGTTGGGCGGAACTTAAACGACACACGCACGCATACAAGCACACGTACAACGATGCTGATGTCTGATTTCCAATCAATCAGAGATATCTGGGCGCTTGGATCGCTTTGTGCCTGTGGGAGGGTCGGTCGTTCGGTCGTGGAAGGCTGGAACTGACTTATTAGTGCATCTGCTCTCACCCGCCCGCAGTTGACCTTTTGGCATTGATTGGGGGTGTAAACATGGGCGAAATGTTTCGTGCGATGGAACGATTGGAGAAATGAACTCATATTTCTGTTGCAAAACGGGTGCGCAACCGGTAGCGATTTACAATCAACCTGAGCAACTTGTTTCGGAGATGTTGAACTCATGCGGCCTTCCGGGCGCTAATCGCTGGACGGCGTGGCTAAACACTCCATTACAAGCATGAAACCCCAGCGGTCTCCTTGGGTTATATTTAATAAGTGTGTTTGGTAAACGTGTTTCTATATGCAATAACAAATGGCATAAGCAAAAAATGAGTTCTTAGACTATCGGTATCGCGTGGCTTTATTGCTAGATCACGTATTTATCTGCAACTCAAGCTCATCAGAGCTAGTTTGGAATTATGCAGAGCTTAAGGCAACTCAGGTTATTGTGTAAACATCAGTCGTTACTATCCCGTGTAATATTCTCAAGGTAAACCATGTGGAATAGTCCACTGTCGGTTTGAACCGTGTTATAGTAAAGTCGTCTACCTGTGAATCATCTTCACTTTCAATCTTATCGCGCACTAAAATTTCCCTAGCACTTACTCGTGGCCGTTATTGCCGTTTTCGTGAATCACTGTTTGAAGTAGTGTTTGTTTTATCTAAACGTTGTCATTTCATACCATCTGTCATATGATTCTAGCAATGAACATTTTCATATTTTCCTTTCAATCTTTCCGTAAAGTGCTAGAACATTAATACAATGCTTAATACCATAGTATTTATACATATATGAATGTATAAATCAGTATGAACGGGTGAATTTGAAAGATAAGACAATAAGAATAAGCTGTATGTGCTTAGCTTTTCGATTTTGTTTTTGAAACGTATTAGAACGATACTGCATATGTTTTATTAATAAATCTCCAAAAGATTAACAGGGCAGTAGTAATGGATTTAACTCATTTAACACCCAGATAGATCATGTAGTCAACAAAGCGAATAAAGAGTTGGGTCCCATTACTCGGATGGGCTCCGAGATTCGTGACCCGCTCTTTGGTTGAAGGCATTGTACTGTTGCTAGGATCGCTCTTTTCTAAATGATACCAGTGTGGTATGGACTCCAGCTAGAGGTACTACTATGCAGAGATTAGAGAGGGTACAGAGAACATTTATGCGTATCGCAATTCGTAGATTTCTGCACGGTTTTAATACTGCTGTGCCCTTCTACCCTCTCCGCTGCCGTAAGCTGGGATTGTTTGACATCAAGGCTCATCATTCGCATGCGCAGACTTGCTTAATCGCCAGCGTCATCTCTTCCGAGATTGATGCTTACTCGCTCCTCAGTTCCATTCCATCGTATGCCCCATCCCGTCGTCTCCGTGACAGACCTCCCATATACATCCCTTCCAGTCGATCAGTTTTTGTTCAGAATGATCCCTTCTTAAGAGCCTGCGCTTCATTTAATCGAGTTTGAATATCATGATCCTTTGTCCCGCTCAGGTTCCCGTCGCTCCGAATCATCCCCCTTATCTACTTTCTCACATCCTTAATTTTTTTCTTACTCCTATTATATATTGTGAAACCCTGGGTGGCAGACAATACAAATATTCAAATAAACAAGTAAACAATAAGTTGGAATACGGCGGACTGATCTGATATGATCTGAGAATCCCCAACACCAAGTCACTCATGCATACATATTTTGTTCAAATTACGATCAAGGCAAGGAATATCATTAATATTAATATTTATTTAGGTTTAGGCTATCTGGCACATATTGTGGACATAGTGAAGACAATCATTATTATTATGGTTTAAGTTATTAGTTCCATGATTT